>APFE030336810.1:68210-138173 GCA_000404065.3 Pinus taeda
GTGTTTAAAACATTGGATGAGCCACATGAAGCTTATTGCAAAGATGTGGCAGAAGAAGACAAAGTTGGAGAAAAATTAAATTTAAATTATGATGATCTCATTAATTTTTCAGTTTGTGCAAACATTACATCAATGAATGATAAAGACATCATAACTAATTTTCAGATGGTTGACACCAGAAATAGTGAGAGGGAAAATTCTCCTATCCAGCCTGTCACAATCTTGAGAAGGGCGAGAATAAGAATTCAAGTTTTCCATCATTGGGGAAGAAATGAGGTGAAGATAAATCACTACCTCATGGAAAGGAAAGCAAAGATGAAGCCTTGACTCAAGATGAACAAGTATGGGCTCTGCTGCAAGAAGACAAAAATGAAAACCTTTGTTACCAAGTTGTTTCATGTTTTAATTGTAAGCCTAGTTGAGATTGAGACCACCAAGCATATGTTATTGTTCAGTACCCTTTCTCATTAAGCGGAGTGTTGGAATTAATGGAGAAAGCTAAACTTAGATTACTGTTATGATGATGATAGGATTGAGACTCTAATCTTAGATCTCAAATCTTGTTATCTAGGGAGTGGTTGAAACCATCCTGTTAGTGTGAGAGCCTATATGTACTAGGTTCTCCTGATTGAATAATAGTGTGTATTGTGTGTAGTGCTTGGGCACTCTCCAGGTATCTCACATGGAGATCCATTTAATTAATAGAATATCAATTTTTATCACTCTTCTTCTTGCCATGAGGTTTTGTCTAACTACAGTAGATGAAAAGACATGTATGTTTCTTCATGGTGGAAATGTTTCGCCTCCGGGATGTCGGTGGATGCCAACAGAGCTTCTGGCCCTTGGCCATGTTTTCTGAGTGTCTGTGACATAATGGAAAGACAGTCTAGAGATTGGATCATGAAACATAGACGTGGTGCAAAGACTAGAGGAGGATAGTTCGATTGCAGAGAAGAATTTATTTTACTGCTATAAAAGACCATACGACTATAGTAGGTGCTGATAAGAGGATTGGCTATTTAATGCAATGGAAAAAATTCAAGAAACTCGTCTATTTAAACAAAGCCTAAAGATAAATATTATTAATATTTCTCTCATGATACATCCACCCATTACACTAACCTAACCACTAGGTATATAAACACCAAATTTTTCAAATATGGAATCATGCAAGCTCTAATTAGACTTTCCTTTTCTTTGGTTAACTATTTTGTGCAAACTTGAATACACTTGATTTAACTCAAGCATTCATGCATCAGTAGACTTGACTTCTAATTAGAGTCGACTTGCATTTCTTAAATTAACTCATCATACATTTCATGCACACATAAGTAATTATTATTTCTTACACTCCCCCTCAATTACGATCGTATGACTCAACCTTAGCTTAATCATGACTAAACATAACTTGAACATGCATACTTGCCTAAGTTTTAGCTAGGCTTGCAATAAAAAATTGTTTCAAAAAACTTTTTACAATGTTGTATTTTCTTTTTTGTTTCTTCCATATTCTATACCCTTGGAAATTATTCATCCTTAGCTATGGTTTCTTGCTATAAGTTCCATATTTCTTCACTTGTTGTTGCTACAATTTTTCTTTGAATTCTCTTGTATTTTTTTTGAAAAATATTTTAAGATTTTTGAGTAAGTTTTATACAACTTTCTCTTCAAAAATTCATTCACTCATGCACTGCTACCACAACCCTTCATCTTCAAGTTGTGAACTTCGCTTTGCTTCTTGCACTTCATATTCTTGATCTTCTTTCTACCATATTTCTTGATAAAATTACTTCATCTATTCTTAACTCCATTGTTAAAAGATTGTTTCAACAATTTGTTCTTTGTCTTCAAAAACTTCCATGTCCTTTCTTTCTTCTTTTCGTCGTCTTCTCTTTCAACTAGATTGTTGTCATGTTTACCTGCACACTCAAAATCAATGTTAAAAACATATTCAATATGCTCTGAAATAAGAGCTTTCTCCTCTTCCTCTTCCTCAACTGTATCTTCTACTACATTAAGACTATCTTCCACTATTATGCAGTTACTGGATATTCTCTTAAAAACCTCTTGAATCACTTTATTCTCTTCTTGATCAGTCGTTGTTTCAAAAAAGAGACCATGAGAGATGCCCTCTCATCTCGACAAAGCAGTCCAAGGGACCTTGGGATGTGAATCCCAACGGTCACCATATTGTACTATAAATGTATATCTATTGTTAATAGAATTGAATTGCATGTTTTATCTTTACTATTTGTTCTCGCTCATCATGTGTGTTTAACAGGAAGCTTCAGTGTCATCAGCAAGTTTTGTTGCTAGATTTTCCAATTCACAATTCACTTTGTAGCCATCATCCACATGTGTCTCATCATAGTGGGATTCACCATCATCTTCACCATCCACGATATAGTGGTGTTCTCGAGCATCTATATGCTCTTTCTTTGCTTCAAAAACAGAGGCTTCAACTTCTCCCTTTGTAATATTTGTTGTGCTTTCTTCATCCATATGCATAGATTCTCCAAACTTTGTTGTCCCCCCAGAGTCTTACTTATCTACTCTAAAAGTTGTGGTTGGCTTCTCTAATGATTCTTCAACAGATCGTGACACAACTTGTTGTTTCATGTCACTTTCATTTGCACCAAATACTTCTTCTAGGATCTTCCATGCTTCATGGGAACATGCAACTTTTGCTACCTTGCAAAAAGAACTCTCATCCAATGCTTCTTTTATAAGATCCAATACTAAAGAATTGCATAGTTTATCAAATGGTTTAATAGACTCATACTCGATAAACTCTTTACATCAAAGAAATGTTTTCATCTTAATAGACCAGATGTCAATTTTTTTACCAGTAAATTTTAGTAGTGTTACCAAATCCATCATGATCCATGCTTTCTTGACTTGTTTTTCTTCATCAACTTGTCTTTTATATTCCTTGGTTGCGATGAGAACCTCTATGAGTTCTTAGAAATACTTTATCTCTTCCTTTTGATTCTTTTTCTTAATTAGTTTCACTCTCACTTTGTCACCCATGATTGTCGTCTTTATTCTGTCCTCTGTTTGCTTTACTTATTGCATCAGGCTTCTGTCCATATCGCCCTCGAAAAAATATGCTTTTCAATATACGTCCTAATAAACCACAATCTTCACCACATTCAATATTCTTATCATACAAAAAGATTTTTTTGAACTCAACGCATTCTCATAAGTGAGAAAACAAAAAATATTTGCAAATTAATTCACGTTTTCAAAACCCTAAACTCTCGTTGAAATAAAACCCTTTTTTTATTCTCTTTTAATAAAAGAAAAAAATCACATTAAAATTCTCCCACAAATATGTATTACTGCAAAATCTTCCACAATTTTTTTTAACGATACACCTCTTCTCCTTTTTAAATAAACCTTTTGCTTTTTTTATACAATAACAAATCTTCTTCGAAAAGGGGCTCCCCCGAGTTGGGAAAAAAATAAAACTTTAATAACACTCAACCTTTACAACAAAAGGCCTTTATAAACCTTGTATTAACAATCGTACATCAAAAAAATCACCATTCAACGTGCCTCCCTAACGGCTATGTTTTTAATATCTTTCGACCTTTAATAAAACCTTTCGAATAACCTTCTTTAAAACCTTTGATCCGTACTGAAATTTAAATAAAAACTTTGGAATAAAATCGTTGAAATCTTTTAAACATCCGAATGGTATTGTCAACTCCTTATATTGAAAGGCCTATCAGGTTTGATAACACGCCATTCGAAATGGAGTTGCCTATAATGGGACTTTTTGGAGATTCCGGTGACGGAATCCTGCGGAAGAAATTGAGGTTAAATCTTGATTTGTTGCAGTTAAAATGGTTTTTTAACTGCATATTTGGATTCAACATCCTGAAAAACACCTGGGACGCTTTGATTGTGCAGAAACTAGCTATCAAACTTGCGATTCCAATAAATTGCTGCCGGATTTTGACCGAAAAAACCCACCAGAAAGGCTTTCAAAAAGTTGCATTATAGACAACTGCATTCGAAATGGCCTCGTTAATGCTAACACGCCATTCGAAATGGAGTGACCAATTCAGAGCCTCTCCAACATTATAATGCCACTTTAATAGTAGTTACTGTAGTCCGTTACTACAGTGCCCCTTAAACCGTTTTCTTTTTTTAACGTAGACTGCAGCTGTGGATTTTCGAAGATCTTACTTCTTCCTCAGCTTTCTGAAACCTTGCTTTTCCCTGAGACTACTGGTTGGTCAGAGAAAGAGATAAACATGTATACACAAACCGCTGCTGGAAAAACAAAATCTTCTATTATTAATTCTTCTCCCATATATCCACCTTAGCTTAGCTGTTGTTCTTGGCTTTCACATATTACAATGACCCAACAACGGGTATCTAAACACCAAATTTGGGTCAACAACGGATATCTAAACACCAAATTTTCCAAATATGAAATAATGATAACTCTAACTAAATTTACATTTTCTCTAACTAATTAATGCATAGAAACTCGACTACCGTTGACTTAACTCAAACCTCCCTGTATTGTTGAACTTTAACTTAACTCATTATGCATTACATATACATGGGAGTAATTACTATTTCTAATATGGAAAAAAACTTGTCTACTTAGATAATTCCTCAAGCTAAGTGGCATCACACAAGCTTTATAGAAAAACGAAGTCTCACTTGGCAAAGTTGAACATGTTAGAAATTGTAATTGCTCCAGCGTGCTAAAATTGGCTAAATTTAGGAGAGTTACTTAATTGAGTCAAGTCTAGTGAGTTCGAGTTAATTTATAGTTTGGGAAAAGTCTAGTTTAGATTGTGTATGCATGTGAAGTTATTTTGAGCGAGTTACTATACGAAAAAATATAAATACCCCTCATTGGGTTCATTGTAATCATCAAGTTTGTGTGAAATAGAAGAGCCACAACTGGTGTCTTCTGTGTGTTATTTTAAGTTTTTCCTTCTCTTCCTTTACGGGTAGGGAAATGGATTTGGAAAATTACAGAGGGCAGGTATGGCGAGGGCCGTTCACCATTTCCCCACTACAACACAAAGGGCGGTTTTGAGACAATATCTAAGACAATTTTTGGGTAAATTGTCTTAACTTGAGACAAAAGAAAACTTGTGTATTGTCTTAGATATTGTCTTTAAGGGGGTGTCTCAAATTAAATTGTCTTAAATATTTTCTTTAAGCAGGTGTCTCAAATTAAATTGTCTTAATACTACTTCGATATTTTTTTCCAAAGAATATATAATACTCAAATAATGAGGTGGAGATTGCAAGTTCCCTTTAAATTGGTGTTCATCACTCATTCCAGCCACTGAAATGGTCTATACATCAATGCATGTTTTGTACATAGTAAAAATGGTCAAATTTTAGGAGCTCTTTCTGTTGGACAAATTCTTGGTCTAGCTGGATGATATTATAAGGGTTTGAAAGGCTTCACCTAACACTCAATCCATTTACTACATCCCATCAACATCTAGCACCATTTTGTGATATTTATTCAAGTAGGTATCCAATCTTGCAAAAGCTAAATGCATTCCCTAAGATTGTATCTAGATACAAAATATCTTGTTGCTCTTTGCTTTTGTGTTCAACAAATAGAAGCAAAGAAACAAAATTTGGGAAAAACATATTTTGCAATGGTAATTGTATCCTCTGGCTCCGGGTAACAAGATACTAGAAATAAAAGAGAATAGTGGGGCATGAAACTAGATCACAATAGTTCTCTCCAACAACAAGGATGGAACTACCAAGCAAATACAATTTTACACTAACTGTGTCTTCTCAGAAAGACTTGTTGCACTTTGATCCTAAATCTAACAAGGTCAAGGATCAACTTTTTGTTAATTTAGTGTTTATCATCTTCCAATTCTTGGAGTATACATTGTCGATGCAAGAGGCTAGATATTAGGAATCAATATGTTTTCCTTGTAAAAGGGAATCCCATACATATAATTGTCTCTTGTTTTAGTATCGCCAAAAATCCCCACAAGAAAACATTCCATCCTTGAAATGATGATACCAAATGACATCCCTCACAATAATTTCTCGCCCTGCAATTTTAGAAATGATTTTGGAAGAAGTATGAAAATCACCACAAATTCAAAGATTCTTGATGATTTGAATAGGAATTCTACCAGGAATACTAATAAGCCCAAACACAATCACCAGTTTCTCGCTATGATAGGATAACAATTGTTCTTTCTACTCATCCTCTACATCATGCAACACAAAGTTTGTATTCGGCACATACCTTGCCTCTTTCATCAACTTGGTTAATTCCTCCAGCTTCTCATAGATCACTTTTATTCATGGATGCCTTCTATATTTGAAAGTGAAACTATGTACCCTACCTTTGACCTCAATCCAACTGACTCTTGGTTACTTTTTTGAATCCTTCCTCTTTCATATTTTTCCTCACATTTGCGAGACAATCCCACCTGCCAGCTGCAACATATATATTGGACAAAACACATATTTGAGAGCATATTGTGGTTCCAACTTGAGAATATGTTTTGCTTCTTGTTTCCCTAAATCCAAATTTCTATGGATTCTACAGGAAGACAACAAGGTACGTCATACCAAAGCATTTGGTTCAATCAAAATTTTATTTATTAAATCTCCAGCCTCATTCAATTTCACATTCTTTCTAATATCACATGTTGTCTACTACATGGCTATAAGGTATGGCCGCAATTACCTCAGATTGTTTGCTAGATAATCTAACTGAAGAAAATTTCAATTATGTGTGTTGTGATGTTGAGACTCAAGATAAAGGGATGGAACAATATCAAATGTTTGATGATGTGATGGAGTAGTGAATTAACGCTAGTAACAGACAACACAATCATCAAAAGTTTGACAAAATAGAACCCACAAACAACAATTCAACCAGGAGGGGGGCCTAGACTGCAAGTCACTTGTATTGATGGCATGGAATGAGGGAATCATGCGATTAGGTCTAGGCATAAGCATAGTGCAAGATATAACAAGGATAACTAAGACGCTCATGAATGAATCGATCTGAAAATGAATGATGACAAGGATAGGAAAGAATATCATAAATGAATCCTTTTAAAAGAAGAATTTTGGATTGCATTCTTTAAATGTGGGAGCTAACATGTGACTACATAAAGCCTTTGAGATTGTATGCAAGAAAATTCCCTGGGATTTCTACGAACCATTTTAGAATGAAAAAAGGCTTGCACAATATTGCTATATATGTTCACGCACATTTGCTTTATTGCCTTCAAATCCTTAGTTCCTCTGCATCATCATGCTTGAGCCTACATCTTTCATTTAATAGAGACAGGTTAAGCAAGAAAATTATTATATCGAATAACACTTTAGAAATTCACTGAAATATATATGTTGTTACATGTACCTTTAGCGTTTTCTTTGCATTATGTTTTTCACAATATTAATTATGTTGAACCCTTACACCATGAGTACTCACAGTCATGTAAACCCAGAGTTTCAATGCACGTAAGGATGAAAAGTACTTTGGTAGTGGCCAAAATTTCACTGTGAAACCACAAAATATTTATGTCAGTTAGTGTGGAAACAAAATATAGATTTCACAAGAATTACCAAGGATACAACAATCTACTAGCCCAGCAAGTGTTATTATAAGTTTCAAAATTTCATATACAATGAATCCTAACCTTCAAACAGGCACATTGTCAATGACAAATATGGCATGGAAACATATACCGTTCTCTAAATAGTATTTCTTGAACTTCATAACATACCAATCGTTAATTTTAACATTGCGCAAATCCACCTTCATCAATATGTTAATGACCAAACCATTCAGTGAGATGTTAATATAGGTCTCTAACAACATCCCACTAGAAAAAATCCAGATGCAACAATCATGCACAAAACAAGTAAGAAAAAGCAGTTCAACATGCTCAAACTTATATGCATTACTGGTAGTGAAGCAACATCTCAATTTAAACATACCATCCCTTCAACAAGCTCCATTTGGGCCCTCCTAGACTTATTCTCCAACAACGAATGTAGGTTCACAAAGGAAATGAAGATACCATAAGGGAGAAAATATATTGCTCCTCACCAAATGATTAACACACAAGATAAAATAAAAAATAAGATTTTTCATAATTAACTTCTTGCATTCTTCTGAGGTGAACACCATTCAGTCAAAGAAGTGTACCTTAGTGCAGAATACATGAACCCACTCGCCATCAGTAGTCCTCTTAGAAAATCCACTCAAACCACCAGATAGAGCACAGTTCACACCACAACCAGAAATACCATGGCTAGCTATACTTGGACACCTCATGCCTTGGATTTGGTATTACCAGTTTAAAGCTTCACATGGTTTACAATACCATCCTCAAAAACAATTCCTTAAAATACCATAGCAATCTTGGTGAATTGTTACCTGCAATATATTGTTGACATGGAAATTTTAAGATACCCAGTATAATCCATTGTAACAATACTTCAGTAAATAGAGAGATAAAAATAAAATAGAGAAAGGAACTAGATTACCCTGAAGTAATTGCAAACACAAATCTTGTTTGAGTGAGTAGATTATGGGAATCTACAAATATCGCACAAAATAGATTCTTCTCTTGGTGAGCTAGATGGCACATTGTAACAATCAAAATGCATTTCCGATGGAACTTTTGCAACAAGGGGCTGGGACATTGACTCTTTAGCCTCCAACATTGTCTAAGAAGAAGAGATTAGGTGCCCAATAGTAATGTTTCCTTTCAGATGTTTCTACATTGATACTTTCATTGGCTGTGATTAAAAAAATATGCCAGAAAAATCAGGTTTCACATTATTCCAATCATCTAAGTGTGAGCACCTGCTAAGAACGCTAACTTGACACAGACTATTCTCTTTAATTTCATCTCCAATTCCATACTCCCTGGATGAACTAATCATACGCGAATTTGTAGCTACTACCGTGCCTACAACCAAGATAGCATGTGCATCCTAATGCCTCCTCTCTTTCCGACCCTGCTTCTTAACTTCTCTTTCCTAATTGAGGTAATCGTTCACCAACAATGCATCACATCTTTGCTTCCACAAGGGTTGCTTCTCTTCAAACAAATTCATTATCACCTTGAGAATTAAACTCTCTGCAAAGGTACTCATGGAAATATTATTATCAATATAGATAGGAGAAGAGATATAAAATCAAGATATTCACTAATCTAGAAAAGAATGGATGTGAAGGGTCCAACCAAAATGAGATTGATTTTCCCTTGAATATTCTAGCAGGTTGTTTTGCATGAATAGAATTTCTGCTTCTAATTCATCTTTTGGTGCCATATCTACCACTTTTGTATTCCCCACCTCAGAAAGTTTCTTCCATTAAGAATATTTTGAGATCATTTTAGTATTGGACAAGATAGAAGCAACAATTTCTTAATTGGCCTCTCGTATTCCACAAATGAAATTTTCTTTGGTTACTCCATCTCCTGGTTGGTTTACTCCAAAAAATCCGAGATAGAAAAATTCAGTAATCAAACATGTAAAATATGATATTGTTCAAAAAAATGAAATAGAAGGAGAGAGAAATGTAGACTCTACCAGTGCAGTACATTCTTTGGTCTCCTTTTCAAAGGACCAAACCCTTTTGAAGTTTCAATAATCTCCTATGTATTTAGGGATGCACATAGTACTCAGGTGCCTCCTTGCCACATCTACATTTTGGTGATAGAAATTTGAGTGTCTCTAAAGCAATCTCTTGTTCTCCACAAATTAGTGGGAGAAAATACCAAAGTCTTACATTTATGTTAAAATATAGAACAATAATAATTGATGATTATGTATGAGGAAGCTACAAAATCTCCAACAAACTCAATTATAATTTAAGCATGAGTGCTTCCTTACTTCATACTAGTCTCTATTGGTACACCATCCTCATTACAGTGTTCTGATTGATCTCCTACTAAATTTTAACCACCAATATATCTTTCCATTAATTCATCCATCTCTTCCCCATTTGAGCATCCCTTTAAAAAAAATTCAATACAATAAGTTTTAATATTCCCCAATTGCACAAGCTCCATATGGTTAGACACCTTCATAGCCTGTACTTTCAAGGAAGCATTATTTCAATTACTATGCTTTTCAACAGAATAATTGCTTAATCCAATTGGAACATATAACACACAACAAAATATTCACTAAACATACCTATATTCATAAATCTAGACTATGAATATGATCACCCAATCGCTATGGTTCCTTTGATGTTGTGATCAAAATCCCGGATAACTTGTTATCTATCATAGAGCAGAAGCAATTTATTAATTTTACCATTACCAAGGTTGATGTAATTTTTTCCCAGTAAAACATACCTTCAGCTTCAGTAGCATAACCTTTTAAATTATGCTTCGGTTCTATTGTCATAGACCCTACATGTTGTTGCATTTCCTGATTATCATCCAGATACATGGTATGTGTCAAGAATATATTATTGCATGCAAGATGTAGACATAATTGTTGGCATTGAAATTTATAGAATCCCAAGTAAATACCTAAGAAAGTTTGTAATTTATCAGTTCAACAACGATATATAGATACTACAAATAGGAACAATAAAACATAGATGATGGAAAGTAAATGAAATGTAAAGAAAAATATATCTTCTTTGATGTATATGAAAACAATATATTGCAGACAAGTTTAAGAAAGATATAAGAAACAAAAGATTCTATTCCCAGCAGCATAACCCCCCCCCCCCCTGCCCCACCACACCAAAGAGCCAAAGAGCTAAATTCTGTCATTTTTCCATTCCTTCGTACTTTAGTATTTAGTTAAAATACCTTAGAGCAATGTCAGCAATGATTCAAATGTTGATAAGTTGAAGAAATGTCTTCAATAACTCAAATACTGATACTATGAACCATGAAATTAAGTGTGGCAAGTCCTACTTATAAAAAGAACATTGTATGCATGCATCACAATGCACATCCCATCATAACAATATGCAGCTAATAATTAGTCAACAATAGAAAGAGCCTATAAAATAACCACCTACTTCAATTTTGGAAATATTTATGGAACCCAACTTCAAAATTATCTCAAACCCAATCCTAGAAGGAAACATGTGTAGGAATTGACCAATTAAGTTCCTCAGATAGAACACCGAAGGACACCTCTCACAAATAGATCACAGATCAATATACCAATATTCTTAATGTGGTTAAAACCCTCAAAGAGGGAAACAATCCATGACCTGAGCCAATGTGACCACTTCAGGCAATTTATTAATGTAAAAGAGAGAAAAATTTACATAAGCTTCTCTCATGAACGGTCACCTTACAAATGACCCTTCATGCTCTTTAAATAGAAATCATGGACCAATAGGGTTTGAAGCCATATATCAAGTGTCACTAATACTGAGGAGAGAATGAATCATCAGATCGCTTCATGTATAGAACATATTGTGACCATTGGATTGTAAGTTACAAATTTATATAGTAAAGAAACACACTTTACCTAACTCTACACTAGACCAAGTTATACTTAAATATTTCCTATGCACGGGGATATCCTAACATCCCCCCTTAAGAACAACTTGGGATAGGATTGAAGGATATAAAAATATGACACAATAGGAGAAGGAAGGAGGCATTACAGCCTATCCCCCTTAGCAACAACTTCCTGAACTCCAACCATAAATCAAAGTTTAGTAAACTTCACCTCTGTGAGAGCCTTTGTAAAGATGTCTGGAACTTTATCATTGGTTAAACAATATTGCACTTCAAGAACATGGTCATGAATGAGATTTTTTATGAAGTTCATGTGCAGTTCAATGTGTTTTATGCGCTGATGTTGGACTGGATCTTTGCATAGTTGAATGGGACTTTAATTATCACACCAAAGTGTAATCGGATGTTGATGTTGAAAGCCAAAATCTGACAGGATCTAACGAAGCCACATGGCTTCCTTACTAGCTTCGACAACACCATGATACTCTGCTTCTGCTGAAGTAAGATAAATGAAATTCTTTTCTTGCAAGCCCATGTAATAGGTCCATAACCAAGAGTGAAGACATAACCTATAGTAGACTTCTAATCATTAGGGTCACCAGCCCAATTGGAATCGGTGAAACCAACCAATAAAGGAGATGCTTCTGCACTATAATGAATCCCAAACTGAATTGTACCTCGAACATAATGAAGTATTCTTTTAGCTTCTTTCCAATGACTTTCATGTGGGTTTTGCATAAACCGAGCAATAAGGCCAACAACAAAGGAAAGTTCAGGATGGGTATGGTTCAGATACAAAAGCTTTCCTACAAGCTAACGGTATAAGGTAGCATCAACTTCAGGGGAAGTACAAGTGACTGAAATTTTGGCTCCAGACTGAAAGGAAGAAAGGGTTGGCTTACATTCTTCCATGTGAAAGTGGCGTAGAAGGTCACAGGCATACATGGACTGGGAAAGGGAAATAACTTCCTTGGATTGCAAGACTTGAAGACCAAGAAAAAAATGCGAGTGTCCTAAGTCTGTCATTTCAAACTACTTTTTAAGGCTGGACTTCACATGGTGTATAAGGTTGGGATGAATACCAGTAAGGATAAGATCATCAACATAAAGAAAAAGAATGATAAGAGACTTACCCACTTTCTTGGTGTAGACAATATTGTCAGAATGACACCTAGAAAAGCGAGTATCTAAAAGAAAGCTATCCATTTTGGCATAACAAGCCCGAGGGGCTTTCTTGAGACCATAAAGGGATTTCTTCAGTTGACATACAAGGCTAGAGTCTATTTGTATAAAGCCAAGAGGTTGTTCCATATATATTTCTTCATGCAATCCCCCATGTAAGAAGGCAGATTGAACATCCATATGATGGAATTCCCATTTGAAAGAGGCAACAAGGGAAAGAAAAAGGAAGATAGAGTTCATTTTGTCAATGGGGGAGAAGGTTTTATCATATTTAAAGCCTTCAACTTGTGAAAAACCCTAATCAATAAGACGAGCTTTATGTTTCTCAACTTTTCCATATGGTCCAAACTTGGTTCTGTAAACCCATTTACATCTAACAAGGTTTCGTCCCTTTGGAAGAGGAACAAGATTCCATGTATAATTTTCCAATAATCAAAGATATTCTTCATTCATAGTTGGATCCAAATCTGGATGGCTTGAAGCTTCTGCAAAGGTGTCAGGATCATAATTCGCTGAAGCTTGAGTCAGTAAAGTAGAGGCTTTATCGAACAGAGAACGTGCACATTGTTGATCTGTAGAGAGCACCGACTGCATCCCAAGTAACACAAACCCATTTTGGAATTTCAGGAGATGAAGGAGGTTCCTGAGAAGGTGGGGGAGGATTTTCATCCTCATTGTCATCATCTGAAGAAGAAATATTTTCAAAAGTAGAAGGAATAGAGAGAGGTGGCACATCCGCCGAACTAGGCTCGTAGGACGATATATTTTCACCAAACTTTACATCTCTTCTAAAGATAACATTTTTGGATTTAGGTGGAAGAATTTTATATCATTTGACATCTTCAGAATATCCAACAAAAATACATTTTTCACTCTTAGGTTCAAAGGCTTTATGTTTCTCATTGGGAATATGGGCCGATGTTTCACTTCCAAAAACACGAAAGTGACTTACATCTGGTTTAATTTAGCTCCATGCTTATTGTGGAGTGATAGTCTTTAAAGCCTTAGTAGGAGTGCGATTTACTATGTAATTTCCATAGTTAATTTCTTCTACCCAGAAATTAAGACTAAGTCCTTTAGATTTAAGGATACAATTATCTATTTCCTTTAAGGTGTGATTTTTCCTTTCAGCTACACCATTTTGTTGTGGAGTATATGGAATGGTATGTTGCATTTGAATTCCAAACTTAGTGAAAAAGTTGATGAATTTGTTGTTAACATATTCTCTGCCATTATTAGATCTTAGCTTAAGAATTTGATGTCTAGATTGTTTCTCAACAAAGGCCTTAAAGGCTAAGAACATGTTAAAGTCTTCACTCTTGAGTTTTAAGAAGTATACCCAAGCGCATCTAGAGAAATAATCAATGAAAGTTAAGGAATACTTGTAGCCAGAGAATGAAAAAATTGGAAGTGGACCACATAAATCACTATGCACAAGCTGTAAAGGGGCTGAGTCGTGCCAAGAGGCACATTTTTCAAAACTATCCCGATGATGTTTTTCGAGTACACATCCGGAATAAACACCATCTCTAAAAGATACCATAGGAAGACCTGTCACCATGTTTTCCTTACATAGATTTTGAAGGGAGAGATAATTTAAGTGACCAAATCGCTCATGCCAAAGTTTGCTCACTTCATGATTATGAGCGAAAAATATCGAGGGAAGAGTTGATGATCCAATGTTATTAAACTTATACAACCTTGTAGAATCATCAGCAATGCTAGTAGCTAAAATCTGTCTAGGATCTCTTAGGTCCTTAATTAAAACATTATGAGGTGAAAATTCAATAGTTTTACCTTCACCTAAATGAGTTATCTAATATATAGATAGAAGGTTGCAGGATAAGGTAGGAACACATAGTACATCATTAAATTGACCATTGTCTAGATGAATAGTTCCGGTCCCTACAACGCTAAGAGATATATCATCACCAACATATATATTTTTGGTGTTACAATCATTTAAAGAAGAAAACATATCTTTGTGATGCTTGATAACCACATGCAGAAAGTGCTATTCCTGAAAATGAAGTTGAAGTTGAAGAGTGATCCAAATGGATGTTATGCTTCTTCATTGCTGCTTCCAAGGCTTCCATCTTTTTAAAGCATTTTGATTCTAAGTGGCCATCACGATTACAAAAGTTGCAATGTCTATCAGTCTTCTTCCCTTTGTTTTTATTTTCCTTATCATTTTGTTGAATTTACTTTTCATTTAGATATTGAAATTGCTTATGACCCTTTTTTGGTTTAGGACCATTCCTTTTAAGATGCTGCTTCTTAGGATTATTTGAACTTGGTTGTTGCTGGGTGGGTAAGGATTTCTTATAAGAGTTTCCAAGATTATGAAGACCAAGATGTAAGAGTTTTTCTTGTTGTCTTATTAAATAATCACAAAAGGAATCAAAAGAGGGGGACTTTTAGTCTTGTCCTTGAGAAATAAAGGCTTCCCTAGTAGAATGGAGAATTATCTCAAACCCAAGCCTAGAAGGAAACATGCCACAATATACTTCAACAATACATGTCAAAAAGTCACATTATGGAAATTTTTCTAAATCCTAACGATTCCCAAAAGCCTTAACATAAACTAGTTATAGGAAAATATGACAAACAACTTCTAGGAGTGAAGTGATTTATTAAGAAGAAGTGTAAAGAGGATAGAAAATGAAGAAATTGCATATTACAGAAATCCCCAAACGGAACACCTATTCAGACTCCGCAACGTCCAAACTTTATACCTACAAGCTGCATCTAACCAAATAGTTTCAAGTCCTCCTTTCCATGACCATTCAACGTACATCCCACTCTTATTTCATTCCATGAAGCAACATCTCAATCAAACACTTTGTGCAAATAGAAGTGCCTTCTATGTTTCCCCTAGGATTCAAAATGTTGTAAAGATCAAAATGAAGCATCCCTTTCAAGAAAAAAGGAATCAACACTCATTTTACTTTATATCCACTCCATGACGATATATAACTCTAAATGAAAGCCTTCCCAAACACTTCATTGTCTCACATATACAGGGACAGGAACAAGGTAGTTGATGGCCTTTCAAAAAGTCATTGGGTTTGGAGCAGGGTGTTTGAAGCATTTTAGTTTCTCAGCGTGGGCATAAAAATTATTTCATTCATGAACCTTAGATATAAATTTCTTTACAAACAAATACTCTAACTTCTACAATGATGTATATTTGTTTTTTAAAGCCATGAAAAGTTTGTTTTTTGTTGTTGATATAGCTCATGTTCTGTGATAGTCGACAACTTTCAAATCCTACTTTTGAAAGGTTTAATATATGTCATTTTAATTCAAGAAACAACTTTTTCTTTTCTTAATTAGCTCATTGATATGTAAGCCATGTATAAAAATCTATCATGAGCCAAATGTGATACCTCTCACCCAAGGTTAGGGAGGTTACAGATTCAAATCTCTTGATCCCCTAGCAGTTAAATACCTTAATTAGGGCCACTTCTTTACTGAATTTACCATCCATGAATCATGGAAAATTACTTGAAGGGTTTTCCACAAGGTGTTCTCCTAAGAAAAAAAATACTCATGACGTTTCTTTGGAAAAACAAATATGTGTATATATATCTAGACAGGTAGATAGGTAGGTAGGTAGATAGATAACATTGTTTTGTAGACCCAATGGTTAGTTAAAATTATTCGGCATGCCATGCCTGTAGAAAAAACTGTAGATCCACAAGCTCATGTAATCTACTAAAACAAGAGACAAAAATCTACTTCTACAGTTTACAGTGGAAGCCCATAAACATCGAGAAAACAAGAACCAATAGAGGAAGATAATAAAAGGCACATAACACAATAAATATCCAGGGAAAGCCAAAACTCAAAACCCCACTATCTATTTTATATTAATCTGGAAAATCAAGATGAAATTACAATGCTTGTTCTCTCAATAACAATCCCTACACTCAGCAAATTCAATCTCCAACTCATAAGCAAGCTCAAGGCCAAATATTAGCCAATTCACAAGCTCTCCAAGTCTCTATTCCAATGTGTAATTCCTATGGAGAATAGCTTGTATTTAAAGGGAAATAAAGCCTCTAAAAATAGCGGAATCCCTCAAGGATTAGTTCTTGTTTGCATGCACTATCAGTGCAACTCAGAAAAATCTAAAACAAATAGTACGTCGTCCTTTCACTGTAGTCTTAACTGGGTTTTTCTCATAATCGACATGCATGAGTTTTTGATGGTGGAATCTTCAGTTAACTAGAGGAGCACTAATTAGGTCACTAGTGTCCCAACTGACTATTTACTCACTATTAGTTCCTGAAACAGATTGGAACTAGTTTAACTGGACTTAACTCAATAAACTGAGTTAACTAATTACAACTCATTCATAACTCATCCTTACCTCCTATAATTTAGGGAGAACATATACATGTCTTCTAAAAGACTTCCAATTCGAATTTCCTAAATTAATTAGGTTAATTTAACATTATTAATTATTTTCAAATTGCTATGAGAAAAGAATTATATTTTAATTCATAGTTTAATTCAAGGATTTCTTGTTTCCATTTCTCAACACTCACTCTCAACAAGAAAGGGATTATCCACTACTCCGATCATCTCTTTGAAACTCGAATTTACATCTTGGAAATTCCTTTGTAAAGATGTCAACATCTTTCTCCTCCATGGGAATGCAATCTAACAACATGATCCACCTCAATACACAATCTCTGAGATGATGATACAAGATATCAATATGCTTGGACCGATCATGAAAGACTGGATTTTTAGATAATTTGATACAACTCTGATTATCACAATAAATCACTATCGAATCCATCTGTTGACCAAACAAACCAACCAGGATCTTCCCATCCAGATAAATTCACACGCTTCCTGATTTGTAGCCATGTACTTTGCCTCTACTGAAATGAGTGCAACTAATCTTTGTTTCATGTTATACCAAGAAACTGTTGTTGACCCAATAATAAAGATCCCTCTTGATGTGCTCTTCCTACCAAATGGACTCCCTCCCCAATTTGAATCGGTGAGGCCTTGAAGATTCACTCCCTTTGTCCGTCTGTACCATAACCCAAACTGAGTAATGCCTTTGATGTATCTCAATACATGCTTTTCTGCCTTCCAATACAGCTTGGTAGGCCTAACCATCGCTTGACTAAGTTGGTTAATTGCATAACACATATATGGTCATGTGTTCACCAAATACATGAGTGAACACACAAGCTACCTATAAATAGTAGCTTCCACTAATTCTCTTGAAGTAGCATCCTCCTTCCTCCAGTTACCAGCTAGAGGATTCTCCATGGGTTTACTTCTCTGCATGTGGAATCTCCTGAGTATCTGATTGGCATACTTTCCTTGAGAAATAAACAACTCCCCATCTCCCTACCATACCTCCATGCTAAGAAAGTAATGCATGAGATCCATGTCCTTCATCTCAAACTCTCTTACCAGGTCCTCCTTGCAAGATTTGATGAGCTTATCATCACTTGTTAGTATGATATCATCTACATAAAGTACAATGATCAAAATATTACCTTCCACCACTATCTGATACAGGTTCACATCTGCTTCACTCTTTGAGAAGCCCAACCCAGTGAAGTAGCTATCTATCCTGTTGTACCAAACACAAGGTGCTTGCTTCAGCCCATACAATGCTCTCTTGAGTCAACAGACATGTGACTCACGGTCCAAGGTTTCAAAACCTTCAGGCTCCTCTATGTACACCTCTTCCTCAATCGTGCAATTGAGGAAGGCAGTCTTCACATCCATCTAATGGATCTTCCAACCTATTTGTGCAGATAGTGCCAAAATAGATTTGATAGATGAGTACATTACAACAGGAGAAAAGGTCTCATCATAGTCAATCCCCTCTACCTGTGAAAAGCCACGGGCCACAAATCTGGCCTTATGCTTCTCAACACTACCATATTCAACTTGCTTTACCTTGTAAAGCCAATGGGAGATCACAACTGACTTGTCCTCCAGTCTCAGGACCACATCCCAAACACTGTTTCGAACTATTGAGTCATACTCCTACACCATTGCATCAACCCAAACTAGCTGTTGCACTGCTTCCTAAAAGGAATATCGCTCTATCACAACACATGCACCCATAGGTGTCATGTATACAGTGTACCTCTATGGTGACCTCCTTTCTCTGCACTAAGAAGAGGGTGCTCCCACATTCTCTTGTGCATCATCCAACAATCTGTCAGCCTCTCTAGTGCGCTTTCTTCCCTCACTAGAAGAATATTCCTAAGTGGATGTCTCCACTCCTAGAACCTATGCATGTAGCTACTCCACATCAATCTGATGCTCCTCAACCTTAGGAACTAAGATTTCCTCCTCCGCATGTAGTTCAAGCTCCCTCACAAGGGATACTCGCATGGCCTTCTCCTCATCAAACTTGACATCCCTGCGAACCATTGTCATCTGACTGGCTTGCATGTACACCCAATAGTTATGGGGAGTATTAGTGTACCCCACAAATATCCCCAACTCCCTTGTTGGATCAAGCTTCTTCTATGCATGTTTGGTTACATGGAAATAAATCGATGACCGAAAAATACTAAAGTGACCAACATCTAGTCTCTTACTGGAATAAGCTTCCTCTGGTGTTTTACTCTCAAGTATTCGATGTGGACTATGGTTTTGAACATAAACCGTTATGTTGCATGCCTTAGCCCACAAGTGTAGTGGTAGGCCCTGCTCATGCAACATCACCCTTTTTGTCCATACTATGCTCCTATTTTTTGGAAATACTAAGAGGGGGCGTGAATCAATATTTCTTTTCAATTGTTATTTTTTCCAGTCAAAACATTTATATTTAGAACACAAGATGAACAACAAGAATAAATGCTTTTATTAATATAATCTTTGCAATAAAATAGGTATAATATATATATGGTTCCAATTTGTTGCCAAGCACCAACTTGGACTTTTGTGAGGCTCCAACCTCCAGAGCACCAACTCTGTTTTGTCAAGGCACCAACCTTGGACTTAGGAGCACCAACTCCCAGGACACCAATCCTTTCAGTTCTGAGGCACAAATCCCAAGGAAACCAATCCTTCCAATTCTGAGGCTCCAACCCCAAGGGATCCAACTCAATCTTGTCAAGGCATGTTTGATAGTGATTCTCTACTCCTAAACTCTTCTTTACTAAATTCTGTCTGTTTACAACTTCATTGTTGCCTCCATGCTACAACATCAATGGAAACCAGTCTTCATATGAAGAAGTCTTTACAACTCTTCATACTGTCCATAAAAAGTCTGCAAAAGTTATCTCATGATGATATCAAATAGCCATCATAATCTCTGATAATGTCTCCACACAACTTTAGTGAGTCTACTATTAGCTGCACTAAGCTCTGCACAAGAACCAACTCTTTGTTTCAAGCCTTTGTTCTCACTGTCATGGTGAATGCTTCCAGCGTGACTACTGCGCACTGTTCTTGCTATTGCAATCTCTTACTTCCCAGAAATACATTCACATATGCGTCAATACTGGTGCTGGCTACTATTCCCTTCAAGCAATATCAAATGAAACTTTATTTATTATATCACAGAATTTTTCTTCAGTATGCATTATGTGCTTGATTAATTAATCACAGGTTTGAGTCTTTCACAAGGTAACACGATCAACAGAGTTGCTTGTCCTTCGACTGCCTCCTGTCCGGCTAGACCTTTGTCTTCCTTTTGTCCTACTGGACCTTCAACCTCTTTCTATCCTACTGGACCGTCGACTTACTTCTTTCTTCCAGTTCGCCAACCACCAACCACCTTTTTTTTCTCGATTATATAAGTATGATATACTGACCTTTGGCTTCCTCCTTGCTCGCTTGAGCTTCAGCTTCCTCAATGCTCGCTTGAACTTCTGCCTTCCCTCCTCCGGTTGCTTTAGTTTCCTCTACGCTCACTCAACCATCTATGCTCATTTGACACTTCGACTTCTTGATCCATAGCTTCCTCTATCTATTAGAGTGTTCCAATACTCAGAGTACACATTCCGGAGGAAGAGAGGCCAAAATACAATGAAATGTTGCTTATTAAAAAATATTAGAGAGGTCCTTTTTCCTTTAATAATATTCATACATTAGACTTCATTATTTATGGAGGATTTCATTGGAGATACTGTACCAACAGGGAGGTCCCACATGCCACGTCACAATCGCAATTGCAATCAGCGGTTTGACATCCGTTAGAGACTAGCGATACAACGTATGCGATATTACATTTAGTCATGTTAAATGGTGCATTTGGGTCTGTAATATATATCGCAATCGATAGTCTGATAGTGTCAATTCTTTTGAACATTGCAATTCAACGGATGCGATATTTCAATAGGTCATATTGTAATGTTGCAGCGGGTCCGCATACATATCGTAATCAGTGGTTTGGGCGTGACAACCCTTTATAACTTGCGCTATGAGAGTTATGATAGGTAGATGCGATATAACAATAGGGCAGTTTATAATGGTGTAGTGGGTCCACATATATATCGCATCTATATATTATATACTCTTCTGCTATGTGCTATAACTTGTTTGGGTCCGTGTATTATCGCAATCGGTAGTTTCAATGTGGCAAGGCTTTACAAGAGTCTTGCGATATGGCAGATGTGATAATATATTAAATCATATTGCAATGGTGTAGTCAGGTTCACATACATATCGCTATTGTAGTTTTAACGTGACAAGGATTTAAATGCTGCGATGCATAACTCCCAATATGGTGGACGCGATATACCATTAGGGCATGATATAATAGGACCATCGGGTCTGCAGCTGTATATCGCAGTCGGGGGTTTCAATGTGGTACTTAATAGAACGCCAATGTGATTTCTCCGATATATATATACTGCTCTGCTCTTGTCTACTCTTATTTGCTCTTGGCTTGCCACTCCTATGGCTTCCGATACACTGCTCCAATAACTCTTCTCTGATATTCCTCTAATATCTCATGATATGGTTCCTCTGTTAACTGCTCTTCCGTTGGCTTCTCCTCCTGATGCGTGTTCCTCTTTGTTCCTTCTCTTTTGATGACTTCTTCCTCGTTGCAGGACTTCTTGGGAATATAATACATGCGATACTCCCGATATGGCTCCTCTTGCTCCAATAGGTCTTCCTTTGGCTTTGAAATGTCTTTCAATGAACTTCTCTGATACCTTCATACCTTGATGGATTCTGATATCTTTTCCGATATGCCTCTCTTGCTCTGAAATTCTGTAATACTCCTCTGATGTGTTAACTCCTCTGATACTCTGCAATACGCTTAAGCATAAGCGATAGCTTTGATATGCCTCCTTTGTTAAATCCTCCGTTAACAGACTCTTACTCATGGCTTGGATTTCCTGATGGCCTTGCTCCTTGGCTTCATATCATCATTTAGTATCCTAGAATATTGCCATATTGACATCAATGACAATCTGGGTCAACAATAGGAAAGTTCCAACGAGACGGACATGATATTATATTAAAACCGTTATGATAAAACCAATCGGGTCCGCAATCATATTGACAATCGACAATCAGAGGGTCTTATCGGAGGTCCCATTCAAAAGTTCTGATAAAGTGGTGGATACGATTTAATAATTAAATTGTTAACTTAAATCAAGTCAGATCCGCATATCGGAAGTCAAAGATCAGAGGTCCATATCGCATACCGGAGATTGAAGGTCCATATCGTATATCGAAGATCAGAGTCAGAGATTGGAGATTGGAGTCGGAGTGGTTACACACAATAAAAATGCTAATATGATCTTCACTTTTGGCTCTTTCTTTTGGTAATATGCAGTCTTCTCTTGGATCTGCTCCTCCTTGGCTTGTCTTGGCTCTTGCTCTTGGCTTCCAATGGCTTTCCTTTGGCTCTCGATGGCTTCTCTTTGAACTACTTCTCACTCTTCTCTTTGGTACTTCTCCTCTTTCTCCTTGGAATTTCTCCTTGGGTTCAATGCTTCTTGGGATTATATATATATTCTAATATAATATATTAGATATATATATAGATATAGATATAGATGGCCATCAATGACAACATTGACATCACAACAATCTCCCCCTTTGTCATTGATGACAATATACTCCTTTTCCTGGATCCTCTCCTTTCTGTATTCTCTCCCTCTTTGGCATCAATGGAAAATGGGGTGCCCAAAGTACTCCCCCTATTAATATGCTCTCCCTGTGATTGTGCTTCTACTCTTGTCAATGTGTTCTCTTAATGTGATGCAAGAGAAATGACCCCCATCTTTTGGCGAAGATATTCAAATGCTTCTCGTGGAAGGGGTTTTGTAAGGATATCTGCAATTTTCTCCTTTGTATTGATGTATTCCAACTTAATATTCTGTTCAACAACTTGTTCACTAAGAAAGTGGTATTTGATTGGAATATGTTTGATCTTTGAGTGCACTACCAAATTCTTTGAAAGACTGATGCCTCTGGTGTTGTCACAATAGATGGTGATTGTTTGATTAGTCTCGATGTTGACATATTTCAATGCTTCCTTCATCCACAATATTTGAGTACAACAATACACAACAACTGTATATTCGGCTTCGATTGTGGAGATAGATATAGAAGATTGTTTTTTGTTGAACCAAGATACTAGACAATCTCCCATGAAGAATGCATTTCTGCTGGTACTTTTTTGATCATCTAAGCTTCCAACCCAATCAACATCGGTGTAAGATGTCACGGTAAGAGTTGTGTTTTTGGGATACCATACACCAAAATTAGGAGTACATTTCAATTATCTGAGAATTCTCCACCGCTGACAAATGGGATTGCTTAGGAGCTGATTGAAATCTTCCCACCATTCCTACTGCTTGCATAATATCGGGTCTTGTAGCAGTTAAGTATAGGAGAGCTCCAATTATTGACCTATAAAGAGTTTCATCTACTGAGGGGGCTTCATCATCTTTGCTCAATTTGCAATCTGTGGTCATCAATGTACTCATAGGTGCACATTCTTCCATCCCATATCTTTTAAGCATGTCCTTAAGGTATTTTGCTTCAGATATGAACATACTTGCTGTATTTTGAGTTACTTGTAGCCCAAGGAAGTAAGAAAACTCACCAATAATTGAAATTTCGAACTCTTTCGACATAGTTTAAGAAAATTCATGGCTCATCCCATCATCATTGCTGGAAAAAATCAGATCATCAACATATACAAGAGTGACTAGCAGTTTGTGTTTGTCCATCTTCATGTGGATATTGCTTCCTGCCACTCCCTTATTGAAGCCTTGTTGTTGTAGATAATGATCCAATATTGCGTACCAAGCTCTAGGAGCTTGTTTCAATCCATATAGCACCATTTTCAACTTGCATACAAAGTCTTTTCCTTCTACTACGTAAAACCCTTCCAGTTGCTCCATGTAAACTTCTTCTTTTAGATCACCATTTAGAAATGATGATTTCACATCCATTTGATAAAATTTGAATCCTTTTGAACAAGTAAATGCCAAAAGCATCCTTATAGCCTCCATACGAGCTACTGGTGCAAAGGTTTCTTCAAAGTTGATTCCTTCTATTTGTGAATAACCTTTACAAATAGGCCTTGACTTATTTATGATGATTTGTCCATCTTCATTCATTTTGTTTTTGAACACCAACTTGGCTCCAATTATAGTTTTATCTTTTCGACGAGGTACAAGTTCTCATGTTTCATTCTTTTCGATTTGGAACATTTCTTCTTCCATTGCTTCTACACAATGAGGGTCCTTACTAGCTTAAGCAAAGTTTTCTGGTTCTACCATGGATAGTAAGGCATCATTATCTTTTATTGGTGTATTAGTCATCCTTCTTCGGGTCTGTATTCCATCACCTATATTCCCAATAATTTGTTCTTTCAGATGGTGTTTTTGAACAAATTTTACTTTTGATCGAGTCTGAGATGGTTCCTTTTGATTTTCTTGATCCTTGTCTTCCTTTCTCGTATGTTCTTCAAAATATTCAAGAATAGAATCTTCTTCACAAATTTCAATCTCCTTTTCTGGGAGTACTTCATCAATCTTCACATCAGT
Organism: Pinus taeda; assembly: GCA_000404065.3. Taxonomy (NCBI): domain Eukaryota; kingdom Viridiplantae; phylum Streptophyta; class Pinopsida; order Pinales; family Pinaceae; genus Pinus; species Pinus taeda. The sequence continues at coordinate 92,893 of APFE030336810.1, forward strand.
GCTTTCTACTATCTTTCGTAGTTGATTATTGTAGCATTTGTATGCTTTTCTCCTTGTAGAATATCCAAGAAATATTCCTTCATCAACCCAATAATCAAACTTCCCTGGTGGGTCATCATTGATATTCATAAAACATTTACTTCCAAAATTCTGAAGTATTTTATTGAAGCGGTCTTCCTTTCCATAGTTCATACAGAGCCTTGTCATTATTTGGTCTTAGTTGGTCTCTATTCGAGATATACACTGTTGTTCCAACCGCTTCTCTCCAAAACTTGGCTTGTAAATCAACTGCTAGTAACATTGTTCTTGCCATTTCTTGGAAAGTTTTGTTTCTTCTTTCCACTACTCCATTTTGTTTAGGAGTTATAGCTACAGAAAGTTCTCTTTTGATTCCATATAGATCACATAAATCATTGAATTCCTTTGAAGTAAATTCTCCTCCTCTATCTGTTCTAAGACACTTGATTTTTGATTCTTTTTCATTTTCCACAAGAGCTTTGAAATTCTTAAAACATTCAAATGATTTAGATTTAAACCTATAAATAATACCCACATCATTCTAGTATAGTCATCAACAAATAGAGAAAAGTAACTTTCACCTTGTAGAGATGGAGTTCTCGTTGGTCCACATAAATCTGCATCTATGATCTCCAAAGGTTTTGGTGTTGAGATCTCATTAGTCTTGAAGCAGGTTCTAGTTTGCTTTCCATGTTGACATGGGCCACACACAACTTGATTTGGCTTGACAATTTTTGGAATGTCCCTTACTGCATTTTTTTTACTGATATTAAATAGGTTATCAAAGTTTAGATGCCCCAATCGTTTGTGCCATAACCAATTTTCATCTGCTCGACTCATATAACATTTATCTTCTTGAATTTTACTTAAAATATATATGTTGTCTATTTTTCTTACTCCTTTTGCCACAAGTTCTCCTGAGGAGGAATTCCTTATCTCAAAACCTTTAGTACTGAAGACAACGTTATGTCCTTGGTCACAATTTAGCTAACATTTAAAATATTGTGTTTGAGCCCTTCCACCAGTAGTGCATTTTGAGCTTTTCCATTTCCATTAACAAGAGCAGAAATCCCTTTTCCAGCAATTTTAGCAGATCCACTTCCAAAATATATATTTCTATCCTTGTTGTTTAACGATATAAACTTCTTTTGGTCACCTGTCATGTGTCTTGAACACCCACTATCCACAAACCATTGATTTTCATCACTATGTGCACATAAAGCTAGAACAAATTTATCAGTAGTGGGTTCCTCCTTCTTCAATTATTCTCTTTTGAATGAGCAATTTTGTGTATCCTAGCCATAATCATTGCATTTTGAGAAAACAAGATCATACTTAGCCGAAGGGCCAAATGAATTGTAAGTCTCGATCTATCATTGTGCTTTTAGGCTACGTGGCTTGCTTTGATGATTGATATTATATCTTGAAATATTATCCTTATGAGCTTTGCAATTCTTAGCTTGATGACAAGAGTTTTTACAATGAAAGAAATAACCAAGAAGATTGTTTGATACCTGTTAGGATAGCCTTGACTTGATGTAGTAGTATTCTACCTTGGAGGTAGCCTTCCTTCATTCCTTGGGTTGTCAAAGGTGGACCTTTGCTCTTGGTGGGATGCCTTCTCCTGTTTTGGATGACTGCAAAGGATGTCAACATAAATTCTTTGGATTTTTACATTCTCCTTTGTACTTTAGGATTCTCCTTTGAAACCAATTCTAGACTTGTCATGTTGAGGTCTTTAAGTATTAAGGATGCTACCAAGAGTTTGAGAGCTTTGCCAACTCTTTTTAACTTGATCCAACTCTTTTCTTAGGGAAACAATTTTAGCTTCATGTTTTTCACAAATTTCTTCTCTTTCTTTTAGTTTGTTCAAGAATTCTTCCTTCCTTTTTGCTTCCTTTTTTTCCACTTTGAGAGAAATGACCTTCTTTCGTAATTTCTCATTTTCTTCAATGGCACTCATTAGTAAATTATTCACATTTCATTCTTCTTCTTGTTCGAAATCATCTTCATTTGTAAATGCCATAAATAATACTTCACTTCTTCCAGCATAGTTATCTTCTTAATCAGACTCATCATCATCTTTTTTGTGTAGAAAGGTATTTTTAGTTGATTTCTTCTTAGTAATCTCGAATTCTTCTTCATTAGAGTCATCTTGTTAAACCCTTTCTTCTTGAACATCTTCTTTTTATATTCATCTTCATCATCACTATCATGTTTATGAGGACATTTTGCAGCGTAATGTCATATTCTTCTACATTTAAAACAAATTAGAGGATACTTTCCTTTGAGCTTGGACCCTTTCATTAGTTTTCTTACGAATTGAGCTAGTTCAGATTCAATGTCAGAATCATCACTGCTATAATGATAATTTTTCCCTTTCTTTGATGACCTTTAAGGTTTGAATGCAACTTCCTTGGAGTTAGGGATTCCTTTTTCTCATTTCATATGCAATGAGAATCCCATGAAGTTTGTCCATTTTTAGGTCATTGAAGTCCTTCATTTCTTTTATGGCGCTGAATTTGGAATCAAAACGTTCTGAAAGTTATCTCAAAACCTTTTGGACAAATGTGCTTTCTTCAATGGTTCCCCCTAAACCTTTAAGTGAGTTAACAAATTCATCTACTCGGAGGAAAAAGGCTGCAATATCTTCTTCGCCATCTGTCTTAAGACTCTAAAATTGTCTTCTATGTGTTTGGAGTTTTGCCCTTTTGACCTTGGTGTCTCCATCATAGATAAAAATACACTTGTCCCACATTGCCTTGGAAAAATCATAGTTCATAACTTTTGTAAATTCTGAATCAGTAATTCCACTTGTTATGGAAATTAGTGCTTTGGCATTTTCTATATAAACTTTTCGTCCATCCTGATCTATTGGTGGAGTAGTTGGAACTTTATATGCATCAATAATTGATTGCCATACTTCACGTCCAAGAGACATTAAATAGAATGTCATCCTACGTTTCCAAAAGCCAAAGTTTGTTCCATCAAATTGGGGAATTTTTCCTGAATCTTGATTCTTCATTATGACTTAAGAATCCTTCTTCCAGTTGTTAGGCTGATTATGAAGAAGCCGACTCTGATACCAAATGTTGGAAATGCTTAGAGGGGGGTGAATCAATATTTATTTTCAATTGTTATATTTACCAGTTACAATTCTTCACAATTATAATTAGAAAAATAAATAATAAGGATTTTATTATAAACAAACTGAGGACACCAATCCTCTTTTACAAAAAAATTGAGTACAATGATGTTTGAGGGAACCAACCCTTCAATCCTCCAGGCTATAACCTGTTTCCAAGCACCAACTTGGACTTTTGTGAGGCTCCAACCTCTAGGGCTCCAACCCTATCCTTCTCAAGGCTCCAACCCTGTTTTTAGAGGCTCCAACCTCTAGGCCACCAACCCTCCAATTTTTAACAAATAAAATATATGAATGACTTACTTTTAAAAACGCCAGGACTTCCTGCCATAGTTAGACTGCTTGTTGAGCCTCAAATATGCCCAATTTTCCACTATATATTACTGCTATTCATAACCTAAATTCATATACTTTTACACTGATTCCATACCATAATTCCTCAACTTGCCGTCAAATCACATTTTGCATCTTGTGGTTGATTATCATTAGTTTTCTTAGCTTTTTGATGGTTAGGGGTGATTTTTCCATTATTTAGTAATGAAGGTTTTTTCTAAGTTCATTTTCCGTAGGTTTCCATTGCCAAAATTCCTCACAGGTCAATTAAACTAGTTGGTGCAAGTAGAGTATGAAAATATCCAATTTTGGGCTTCGACATTTCGGCATGCTTATGGGGAAAACTCGGGGAGGTTATTGTCTAAAATGATGTTCTAACACCTTCCCATGAGTTGGATTTCACCCAGGTCGCACATGTGGGTCTCGAGAAGCAAATCAACAAATCTGCTCAAATTCGCTCAGTGTCCAAATTGCCAAGTTTGACCTCGATTTTCGTGCATCTGGCGGTGAATCTGGAAAATATGAGAAAATGGGTTTGTTACCAATATAAAAAATTATATATATCCAATTTTTTTTATACAAGTTCAAATTGGTCTAAAAGTTATATGCGGGTCTTTGAGGTAGTTGTATAAAAAGTCACTGACTTTCTGGAGTTCTAGAATCTTGCAAAAAGGCCTAGACAACCAACTTCGGGCACAATTTCCGAGGAGTTTCTTTTGAATGAGACATATCCAAGGGAGGTTCTTTTTGAAAATATAGCAAATTAGGCTCCCTCCAATTTTTTTTCCAAAATTATCCGTCGTTAGGAAGATATGCCAATGTTGTTGAGGTCAATTTGTTAAAATTGGGCAATTTTTCAGAATTGGGGAAAATGACTAATTCACCTTGTAAATCTTATAAATGGCTTAGCCATGGACTGTATTGTAAGTTTTTTCTTTGGGAAGAAGGAAGATAGATAAGGAGGATAGATTGAAAGTACTGAAAGAAGGTATCCATATGAATTTATGTTTTGAATTTTTTAACAACTCCATTTCTATACTTAAATGTTGTAAGTGATTTTGGTTCTTGAGTTTTAAGTGATTTGAGTTAATTTGGGATTGCTACAGGAGTGGCAAGGATCACCACCTCTGGAAACAAGTCTTATACTTAGTTTAAATCTTAGGATTAGTTTGCTTTGTTAATTTACAAACAACATTTTGTTTGATTGCTTAGGTTTTTTTTTTGTACTTAAAGTTTGTGTTGTAATTTCATAGACCAAGTCGACAAAATAAACTTCTTTTATTGATATAACTTGATCAAGGTCATTTTGAGTGATGATTTAATATATCACTATTTCTTTTGAGAATCTTACTATATAGAAACGTTTATGAACTCTTCTTGATTCAAATTCACAGTTGAAGCATTGAAAGCATTTTAAACCCATACTCTGTTTTCCTCATGAATTTGATGGCATTACATGAATGCTCCAATTCTATGTTCCTCAGTTGACTATGCGATATAATGAAAAAATGGTTGTGTTAACATTAAGAATTGCATGCATTACTGTAGAATCTCTTTGAAGTTTTGTGTGATCAATAGTTTTGATTTCGTGAGTTTTGTTAAATAGCTTCAGTGTTTGAGTTCTGTTGTGTGCAAGAGTCTCAATTTCTTTGAAGTTTTGTTAAGAATGATAGCTTTGATTTTTTTTTTTGAATTTTATCATGAACAATAGGTTAGATCTCCTCTGAGTTTTATCATAAATGATAGTTAGATTTCTTTGAGTTTTGATTGTGAATAGTTGTTTTAATTATGAATAGATGTTTTGATTTATCTGAGTTTTGTCACTAGCTTGATTAGGACAATAGATTTTATGAATTCTTTGGCAATAGAGTTTCAATTTCCTTACATGTCATTTGTTTCGATTGCTATGAGTTTTATAATTCAATTGCTTGAGATAACATTAGAAGCCTTTGCATTTGAATGTATTTTGTTGATTGAGCCAAAGTAGATCAGAAACTTTGGAGCTTAGTTTAGACTTCATATTCATTAGTTTAAATTAGATTTCATATTCGTGAGCTTTGCATAGATTTAGTGTTCATGCTTTTTGATTAATATTCATGTTCTTCGAATAGAATTCTCTATCTTGATTAGCATTAGAGTGGTTGAATGAATGCTTTCATTGAGCATAGGTTGAATTCCTTAGATAGCTTATGAGCATTTTGTAGTTAATGCATCAGTGTGGCTTCATTGTAGTTAAGTTCTACTTGCATTGAAATTAAGTTTTGATTGATTTAATTTACTTAGATTGAGATTAAAATTGTTTAGTGATCTGTATTCTGTACTTAATTCAGGAATAGGAATATGAATTAGATTTAGGAATTTGACGTTAATTTAGGTTAGATGCTTTGATCCCGCGTTACCTGCGCTTGTGCCTCTAAGTCTTACGACCCCTAATTGATAATTTAATGTTGGAATTTAACACATATAACTTCTCCAGCACTGCCATAAACTCCTAATTTGTCCACTGTCCAAGATTTGAATAGGAGTGTTCTTCACTATCCAAAGATTCAAGTTCTTCATTGTTTAATCCTTCAAGTTCAACATTGTTTTAGGCTCCAGGTTCTTCACTATTCAATCCTCCAAATTCATTGCTGTTCAAGCCTTCAAATTTTTCACCGTTCAAGGCCACGAGTTCTTCACTATTCAAGAGTGCGCAAAGGTTTCAAGTTTGACGTGTCACACATGAGTCTGTTACACATCTGAGCTATAATTGGTCCAAACCTCCATTGATCGAGTCACCACAGTTCCAAGCTTATGTGTGCCACAGTTCCATAGGTCTGAACTGTGTAAGACACTAATCTGAACAATATGCAAGTTGAAAATCCAAATTGTAGACCACATGTGATTTTCCTTAAAGTAATCACGGATCCGATGTGTAGTCCGAGCTCCATAGGTGACTGTAACTCCGAGCCTTTAAGCTACAGGTCCGAGCCTTTCAAATTCCGAGCAACTGTCCACACACCTGTTTGCAGGTTTGATCCATCCATGTGAGACTGTCCAGAGGTCCGAGATATAGTTTCATCAATTTTTAACCCAATCAAAATTTGCTTCCTCTTCTCGGCCTTTAGCTTCTTTTCTTCGGTGCTGTAAAGTTCAGGAGTTGTGAATTGTGTCTTACTCTGCGATAAATCACTGAATTGGGCGATTGTGAAATGAACATCCGAGTACATATATATAAATATATATTTCACCTTGAAGTGAAGAGACATGACCTATGGAGGAAGTCAACTTGAGAGACAAAGTATATGTCAACTAGATGTCAAAAAATATTTTTCTTTGTATGTGTATTAGAGGTTTGTATCAAAAGCTTTAACATGACATGCCGTGTAAAACTTGCGATACAGGAAAGTTCCAATGAGGTGGGCGTGATATTATATTAAAATCATTATGATAAAACCAATCGGGTCTGCAACTATATTGACAATCGGCAATCAGAGGGTCTTGCCATTCAAAAGTTCCGATAAAGTGGCAGATGCAATTTAATAATTAAATCCTTAAATTAAATCAATTCGGGTCCACATATCAGAGGTCGAAGATCGTAGGTCCATATCGCATATCGGAGATCAGAGGTCCATATCGTATATCAGAGATCGGAGATCGGAGTCGGAGTGGTGACACACAATAAAAACACCGATATGATATTTCTCCGATATCACTGTTCTTCACTCTTTGCTCTTTCTTTTGGGCATATACGGTCCTCTCTTGGATCTGCTCCTTGGCTTGCCTTGGCTCCTGCTCTTGGCTTCCGATGGCTTTCCTTTGGCTCCCAATGGATTCTCTTTGAACTTCTTCTCACTCTTCTCTTTGGTATTGCTTCTCTTGCTCCTTGGGACTGCTTGGCTCCGATGCTTCTTGGGATTCTGTCTATATATATATATATATATATTCAATTCATATGGCCATCAATGAAACAACTAAATCTCAACAAAGGTTTGGGATTAACAATTGTTTATGTTTTAGTTGGGTTCTTATGGAATCTTCTGAAGATTTCGTTGGAGGGTCCTATCTATGCAAGTCTAAGGAATGATTTCAGGAAAAGCAAACATTTTTTGAATATATTTTTATTTTTTCTTTGTGTGGCTCGCTACAGGTACAATGCTCAAATATTAGAATATGTTGCTCGGCATTGGTGTGATTTTGAGGAAGTGCGATATTATGTAAATACACCCATGACATGTTCTTAGGTTGATTTGGAATATGAACACCGTGGAAATGATTGGTTATTAGAATCATATGTAAGCCACACAACCCTTGTTTGACTAGTTAGCCTGTACATAACGTGTGCATAAGGGTCAACGATTAATGTATTCCTGATTATGTTACCTCCAATGGAAGTTGTAGCACTTAGATGTCTACTCTTGCGTGGCATATTACTCTAATGCAGTTTCTTTGTAAAAGCCTCCAACAAAGATACGACTGCTAATGTTGCTCATTGTGTAATGTCGAATGCAATGTGGATCGTTGATGAATGGATTGATATTTAGATTGATGTGAGGAACCTTGAGGACCTTGAATAGTGCATAACTATAGATGTTGATAATGAATGAAGCTACATTTTAGGACAAAGTATGTAAGTTTGGTGTGTATGGATCTTAGTGCGCAGAGACAAGGTATATGGAGGTGAGATATTTGCACAAACACTATAAGCGCTCCTTGGTAAGTAAAGTAAGCTTTTGTAAATAGGGTCACCACCCTCTATGATAGTTATAAACAAAATTTCAATCAAAGGGATAGACAACGTGACTACCAAGAGTCATTAGATCAAATGTTGTGTAATGTGTTGGAAAGCCATCTACAAGCCAGAGTGTGTTTAACAGTTATATAAGGGCACAATTGCTGAAGTACATTGACTTAGAAGTGTGGATAATTGAGAATGTGTATCTCATGTACATAACTGACCTATAGCCGAGAATATGGTAGAGGAGTGCATTGGGAACATAGTATGAATTAGAGTTGTTATGATCCATAATGTTGAGCTAGATACTGCCAAAAGAGTTTAAAGGTAAGAATATGATGGTTGATAAGTGAGGGTCTACATGTTTATTGATAATCTGATATATGGCTGATTCATTGTCAAGTGTATGCTACTGCTAGCATGGATGATTTATTATAACTTCAATGCTTATTTGAGTCAGCTGCCTGTGTTTTCATGCTACTAAGTGAGAGAGCTTGATGTGTTGTCATATGAATATATAGAAGTGTGTTTGTTTAGTTGATGGTTTTGGAATTTGATAATTTTTGAATATAGCGTTGAACGCAACTATGCATTGGACTGGTGTGGTTGCCAGCAGAGTTGCCAGATTATGATTGTGTTGTTTTTGAGCTAGAGAGCACTTTCCAGAGTATCTGAATTGTTGGTTGTGTTCAACTGTATGATTGTAGAGGTTTGGTGAACATATGATGTATGCCAAGCTAGTAATAGACCTTGTTTGGAACAAACCTCGTTTGTCCTATTGTATTGGTAGGAATTTCACCTAAGGTAGTGATGAGTGAGGAACACAAATTTGTTGTGTCCAAATGATTGAGTAGAAGCATATTAGAGCTGCTAGGGCTGTTTGCAGAAAGCTAGTAATTAATCTTTGAGTTTGAACACTAACAAATTCCTGCTAGAACTTGAAGTACTTACTGGTGCAGGTTGTTTAAGCTTGATGCTATTCATGAGCACAGATTTACTAGTTGCTGATTTTGGCTTGGTAATTGGATATCATTGGTATTGAAGTAGATTTGATCATTGAGAAAAATTTGTGTGTAGTTGTCCATTAAGGGATGATATACAATGATTTTAAAAGGGTAAATCTACAGTGAGTAGCTATTAATCTTGGCATTGATATATGCAAGGTATTTGTAGGTTCAAGTACATTGTGAGCAGCTAGTGGACAAAGAAGTATAAGGAGGTATTTCTCTGTGCTAAAGGAGGCAAAGGGCCTACCAGGTGTCAAGGAAAATGAGGACTAAAAAGGATGGTTCTAAAAGGTCAGTATCAACAAGTAAGTCATGTGTATTTGTTCTTGGTCTTTCTGGGCAGATTGCAGATCTGAAGAAACAGATCGTAAGCCCTAGTTTTGTATACTATGTATACTAGTTGTACTAGTGATTGATGGCCATGATCCCTAGTACGAGAACCCCATGATTCTTTGGTTGATGGACTAATAAAATAATTGAGCTTTGGGCTCAAATATCTATATACTTAATTGATTTCACTAGTGAAGATTTCTGTTGTGCAAAGTACTTGTACGTTGAAGGTTCCTAGTGTGTTTAGCCTTAGACCAGATCTAGGGCCTAAGGAAAATTCAACATGGTATCATAGATGATGGTATAAGAGCTACTTTGATGAGAAGGTGGATCAGAGTGTGCACACGAATTAGAGTGAGCCAGTGGATATTATCTAGGCTTAGAGGGAGTTTGGCTATGGAAGTTTGAATCTTCAATTTCTAACGAGATAAAGGAGTTTTCAGCCCATGCAAGGATAGTCACAAACCATCAGAGAACATTCATGGTGGTGCAAGGAAAGTTGTAGATCTTGCGACAACAGACATGAATCACGCTGGAAAAGTCATGTTGCATGCGATAACATTCATGCACCATGCAAGCCAAATCTTGGCCAATTACAAAGAAGTCGTGGCACATACGAGGACAAATATGGCTATGCAAGGAAAGTCATGAATCATGCGATGAACGTCATGGGCATGCAAGGAAAGTCATGGAGATGGAAGTGTGAAGGAAATACCTTCCTCACTAAGAGGGAGTGTTAGATTTTCGGTAGCTTGGAAGTATTTCCGATAAGGAAATCCACCAAAAGTGGTTGGTTGGGAAAATTACCCAAAAGTGGGGTTTTGGACCCAAGGTAGTGGGTGTAGGACCAAAAAAAATAATCATTTATTATAATGGTTTCAGAGGATAAAACCCTAAGTCTAGAGGTTTCCTAAGTGACCCTAGAGAAAAGATAAATAGAGGATTCTATGGAGAGGCTCAACACATCTCAAGTAAGATGGAATTTACTTGAGGAGAATGGTTACCCTAAAGGAGACACATATCCAATAGAGGAATCACAATTAGCATAAGGAGGATGAGTTATGTAATTTTAGAGGCTGTGGGTTCTGTTGTTTGACTGCAGGAAAGAGAGGACTAAATCGTAACCTATTTTGGAATAAGGCCTATTGATGGTTGACGTTGGTGCCAAGGAAATGCCACAACCTTAAGATGGTATGAACCGTTCTAGTAAAGGTGGCCACAATAGATGACATAAGAAGTCTGTGGGTTCTATAATATTTTATTATGGTTCATCATCTGTCCAAGGGTGGATCCAAGTGCTAATTGAGTTCAACTCGAAGGAATAGTTTTGTTTAATAAGTCAAGTTATCATTCCACAAAGTTCTGTTCAAATTTGCGTAATCTGAGGAAGCCAAGACTAGATTTGGTGGTTGAATGTGGGCTCAAGGTTCCTTGGTTAGGGTTGCAGGGGGCCATGTAAGGTAGGCTAAGACTAGTAGGGCCACAAGCCTAAAAGAAAAAGACAAATAAGGGCATGTAGGCCAATGGAAAAAAGATATAAGGTTTGGATAGTGATCCTTGATCTTAAGAGTGGCTGAGAAAAATATTATTTACTGGTAGTAGGCAAATCAAATTGAATAAGAGAAAATTCGAGGTCTGCTAGGGCCTGAGTAGGTAATTCAAGCCCTGGATCTACAACGAGTTTGTTCTTGTCTTTGTGTAGGCTTGAGGGATAAGCCACAGTCATGTAGGGCTAAGTAAATAGAGGCATGGACATATTGAATGCTACCAGGAAGGGTTGTTGAACATAGATAGTAAAGTTTGTTCACAAATGTAATTGTGAACAACAAGTTTTCTAAGGGATAATTGTGTAGGACCTTAAAGGATCTAAGGGACCATGAGTAGCTGATGTTTAAAGGAGCTGTTATATAGTGAATTGAAGGGGTTGATCCATTATGTGTAGTTGTTCGCTGAGGGCTGATAGACAACGATTTTAGAAGGGTAAATCTACTGTGAGAAGCTATTAATCTTGGTGTTAATATATGTAAGGTATTTGTAGGATCAAGTGCATTTGAGTAGTTGGTGGACAAAGGAGTATAAGGAGGTGTTTCTCTATGCTGAAGGAGGCAAAGGACCCGCCATGTGTCAAGATAGATGGGGACTGAAAGGGCTGGTGCTAAAAGGGATGTATAAGCAAATCACGTGTATTTGTTCTTGGTCTTTTTGGATAGATTACAAATTTGAAGCAACACATCACAAACCCTAGTTTTGTATACTATGTATACTAGTTGTACTAGTGATTGATGGTCATGAACCCTGGTACGAAAGCCCCATGATTCTTTTATGATGGAATAATAAAATAATCGAGCTTTGGGCTCAAATACTTGTGTACTTAATTGATTTCATTGTCGAAGATTTTCGCAGTGCAGAATACTTGTATGTTGAGGGTTTCCAGTGTGTTTGTGTTCATGATTAACCTCAAACTTGATCTAGGGCCTAACTCAAAATTCAACAACAACATTGTCTGTTTATTAAATCTAGGGGTACCCTTCCCACATAATAAGATCTGATAGTTTTTTTTTGCCCTATCCATGGCTTCATACAAATAGCCCATTGTAGGTTTGTTATTGTCAACCAATCTTAGAACTTTTACTAAAGGTTCACTAATCGAGCACACTTCTTCCACTCCTTCCTAGAAGTGGTCAATCTACACTAATTTAGCAATGGATATACTATCATATTTCCTGTTGTATGTACATGCACACCACTCATCACAAAAAAGCATTTGCTTCAACTCAAACTGACATTGAAGAAACGACTAGAGAGTAAGGAAGTTGGTTGCAAAGTGTGAGATTGTAGGACGCCACAACTCCCTATTTCTGCTGCATTTACTCATGAGGCTAAGAACAGAAGCATGGTTATATATGAACTTGGGGATTCTCCTAGCCTAATCAATCACCTACTTGATGAAGGAAAGTTTCACCATATATTCAAGCATCAAATCAATTCAATGCACAACGCATGAAGTCTAAAACACTGAATGATGCTTATCCATAAGCATCCTACTAACAACCACATAATTTCTGCATTATCAATTATGAATTGCACCACATTGGGAAAATTGATCTTCTAGAGGAACCCATCCAACAACTTGCATAAAAATGTTGCATTTTTTAGATGCACATATGCATCCACTGATTTGATAAACATAGTAAACTTGGAACAATGTATTGAGAAATTTAGAAGAGTCCTAGCCTTCCTATCTATCCAACCATCAGACATGACTATGCATCCAATGACCTCCCATGACTGCTTCAACTCTGTCAATCTAGATTTGATGTCCTTTCCTGCTTCAAGAACTGGCCCCCACAACTCATTATATGTAGTGCTTTTATCCCTATAAGATTGTCTGCTTCTTACTTCTTGCTTTTTTTATCATTGATTTTATGGAAGGTTATGCTCCAGCTCCAGTTCATGGAACAAAAAGAGACGAATACCTCTCGAGAGGTGTAGTCATGGAATCGCTCCCACTACCCTCAGTGGTAGATAACCTTGAAGCTCTAGCTGCTTGTTCGACCTTATTTGTAATTGCCTCTACATTCTTTATTTCATTTGCATTAATTGAATCATGCACAACCCTCATAAGTTTTGGGCTAGATTCTTTACAAATACCAATTTCTCTGCCCAAGATTTAGCTAGATGGAATTTCAAGCTAAAAACTTCTCCTGTCATGTACTGACCACATAACTTGGAATGTAGTTTTTGTCAGTTTCCACCTACAGGTTCCTGATACTTCCAAAATGGGTCCAAATCCATTGGTGTATTTGCAATGGAAGTGGAAAACTTCAAAATTAAAGCCTAAGGCACAACAAACACAAGAAAATGAGATTAAACCCCCACTAGAAAAAAAATACAGTCCATTGAGTTAATAAATCAATTATAAAAGATTTAAAAAATTATAATAGATCATTTAGGAGGGTGGAAAACAATTTGATTCAAGTTGCATATCCATTTATAATAAAAAAAATCTTGCATTGTTTTATGGTGTGAAAATCATGGCAAAATGTAGGCAAACAAAATTTATGAAAAAAAACATTAAGCTAGTGGGGTTTAGATACATACCTGTCAATGGAAACTTCACCATAGTTTTGGAAAATGAAGGTCATCCCTTGTAAAAGAATCGTGGTGGTGGGTTGGTGATGGCTACGTAGCTTCCCCCACAATAAACAAGGATGCCCACAAACCCTTCTCCTCTCTTCTCCAACAATGTCGAAAAAAATGAGCAAAACAAAAGACAATTCATGCTCTTTAATCCATCCTTCATGTTGGCTTGATGATTTTTTGTTAGGTGGCAATAAATCAAAAATAATAAAAGAATGTGGTTTTTAAGAGGCGATTTATCAATTTGGTGAAAAATTGTGATTTTTTAAAAGATCACCAATTTTTTCAACACTTTGCATGTATTGATGACAGTTTGACATATTATACTCAAATTTTTTGTTGAAATATTACCAAAGTTGTACCCTTTTAGAATTGTACTATAGAACTTACCATAAACCTTTGTGTGGAAGCAAAACCTAGGACTTTGAATAGTAGGAGTGTGATTTGAACAATTATTTTGGGTAATTATGAAAGTATCATCTTTAGGCATCATGAATTTAATTTGTTGCTAAACACTTGAATTAGGAAAGGGTTTACAAGATGAAAGGCAAGGTTATAATGACTCAAAATCGAGTGGAAATGATGGTTGTAATGTTAAATATTGTAGCTCGGATATGTGTTCAAGCCTTGAGAGGTGTCATTGAGGCTAGGAACATAGAGATTAATTATCTCCAAGATCATGTATTTTTTCCCAAGTTTTACCTAGGGAAAACTTAGGGAAAAGTGGATAATTAATTAACATTAGTTGAGATAAGATCGATTTATCTCTAGAAGTTTGTAGAAAATTTCTAAGTTGATCTTAGCCATCAATTGGATCAAGTTAACTTTTAATCGTGTCCATTCATTTGTGAATGAGAGATTATAAGGGGAATTAGTAGGCAACATTGGAGAACATTCATGTTCGGTGAGACACTAGGAGGGTTTCAACAACAATGATTGAGGAAAGAATTTTGTGGTTTATTCTTGATTCAAGAGACTTCCAGTTTCTGATTTTCAGAGGGAGTTTATCTGACCGCCGACTTATCCAGTGCAAATTTGCTAATTTACTAGTGTGAATTGCTAGAAGGCTAGATCAAGTTGCCAGTACAAATTGCTAGAGGTAGTGCTAGTGACCAGTGTGAGTTGTTGGGGTAGTGTGAGTTACTAGTTCAAATTCCTAGAGGTAGTGTGAGTTATGAGGAAGGGCAATGCGAATTGTTTGAGAGATAGTGTGAGTTGCTGGAGAGGCAGCGTGACTTGCATAAGAGGGTTGTGGGATATTTTCTATAACTGACTTGTTCAACCGAATTGAAGATCTATTTTTTATTGGAGCTTCACCTGTGTCAGGTAAGAAATTGATGTAATTTCTCAATAGGAGTTTTTTCTGAAGATAATAATATAAACCCTTAGATTGAACACTGGTTTTCCCCACATGGGGGTTTTTCTAGGGACATGTGTCCAAAAATACTTGTGTCAATTATGTGATTCACTTCTCATGTAATTTGTTGCAATTTATTTTGTGAATGGTGCTATTCATGTTCTTATTCATTACCCTCAGTAAAAGAATAAATTTTCTGTGTATAAGTAATAGGAAATATTAACTGGGTTAATAACACCTTTTGGGTATCCAAAAAATTCACATGTAAGAGCATGGGTATTAATTAAATCCATGGCAAACACAACCCAATAGAAATGTTTATTCTCATAAGCATACCCAAGATAGGCATACCCAACTCTCTGTTTTAATGTGATTAGTGAGAATTTTAATATCATATGATTAATTAATAGATATGATTGGTTCAATTGTTTTCAATAGGGTGAACAAGGTCACAAGGTTTCTATAGCTTCAACAAGAGATAAGAGATTTATTCTTAACATTATTAAGTGAATTAATCATATATTAATGTGATGAAGCCATTTATCGTTGCATTTTCTTCTTGATTTGACTGCAATTTTTTTCATATATCTGTTGAGTTCATCTTCTAGTTGTTGGATGTTTTTTGTTCCTTCCATTTTGCAATTGTTTCATCTTCGTTTTGACTAGACATACACTGAGCATATATCAAAATTTTTTGTGGTGAATATTTGACAAGGAATGGAAGTATCTAAGAGATTTTAAATCGAAAGGGGATACCATATATGAAGAGAGTATGCCAAAGATTTAAATGGTGGTTATTATTATATCCAGGGAAAAAAAAGAATAGACGCCAATAAAGTGGTTGACCAAAAATTGGATGATATGGGCAATAAGACTAAATATCCTAGCAGTATGATTGCCACAATCCCTAATATCATGACATGTTATGATATAGAAGTTCATATGTGATTAAAGATATCATCAATAATGATGACAATATCACAATTGGACTAGACCCTTTTGTTATCTTTCAAGGAGGATAATGATAACCCAAATTTCCCATGTTTATGGTAAATTATAGACAAAGGATACATACTCTCTTTTATCTCCAAGAAGAGGTGATTCATGGTCATATTGATAGAGAGGAAGACGTCGTTTGGAGATTAATGAAATTAATAAATAGGTAATATACTTTATTTAAGTAATATATTAGTTAAATAGAAAAAAAAATATTGAATGCTAAACGAATATGGATTCATTGGTAGTGTTTTGCAGATATGTATCTATCTATGTTCACATAGATACACATCTGTTAATATATATCTAGGTCCAACTTTCTAATAATGGATTCTATCAACAAAATCATTAATGTTGTAGTGATCAATGCGACATAACTCTACTCATGACATGTTTTAACCTTTTAACACAAAATTTAATCCCATTAACCATGAATAAATAATACTTCCATCAACATTAAAATAATGCGCCATCCAGATTAAAATAGTACTAATCATGATGGACTTATTAAGTACTCTAGATTTCCATAGATACACAATAAGTAAAATGACCGGGACTTCATATTTATACCAATGAAACATTTTGCTTATTCAAGGCCATCTAGAGAAGCATGTGAATTTGTATTTTATGGAATGTTTTTGGTAATTTAGGACTAATTTTTTTATGTTTAGTTTAAGAAGCATTGATACCCCTTGGAACTTTTCCAATTTTGTGAGAAGTTTCATTACCTTGGAGAAAATTTATTATATGATTATTATAAATAAACAACATCAAAGGAAAAGTGAGGTTCTTTAGATTGGAGTAAAAAGCAACCAAGGGTAGAGTTTGGATTAATAGAAGCACCATGCAAAATTGAGTCATCTGATTGAACATGATAAATGAGGGTCATGATAACTTTATGGTTAGTCCCAAAGGTGCTTAAAAGAGAAACTTTACATATACTATGCTAGGGACTTGTAAATCACAAATGTGTTGAGGGCAGTTATGTATGTGTTAGAATATATTTTTGTTGTGGGGGGTGTTTGTGTTAGAATATTTATTTTTGTCAAGGAGAGTGTTAAAGTGTTATAATTTTTGTGTTGAGGATGGGGGGTGTGTCGTTGGGATGTGGGTTGGTATAATGTCCACAATGAATACACATGGATTTAAGTTAAATCATTTAACCAAATGTAGTATCTTAGAAAGTAAAGGTTCAGTGGTCAAACTACCATGGCCTCCTAGGGATGCTATAGATATGAGATGGGAGATGTTACATGCGAGAGATATATCCAATTTATTTTATTGTCTAAACTTTAATGTGCATCTTGCATATTGGGTGTAGGGGAAAAATGATCATCAAAATCCATTGTGAAGTGAATAGTTGTCATTAATCATCATTGCAATCAATTACTACTTTCATGGGGAGACTTATAAAGAGGAAAGGAATATTTTGGAGTAGCAAAAAAACATTGTCATCAAACATCATAGGAAATTTATTAATGTGCTTAGAGGGAAATGCATCAAGGAACGGGATATTATGCCCTAATTATAAAAATAGTCTAAGCATCTATTTTCTAAATATAAAGGATATAATTTATATTATTAAAACATTTATGTAGTTGTACATTGCAATTTCTAGTACATTAAAATTGCCTCTTTATTAAAGGTCATATTAATCCAACAAGCATCATTATTCAAAAAGCCTATCTAACTTACTGTAAAACTCACAGGTGTAGATTATACTGTCTCAAGCTAACATAATGATACACTTGAACAACATAAACCATAAAGAAATCAAGGCCGTGAAGAAGAGATTCCTATTGGTTCCTCTTGGGCGTACAAGCTTCATTCATCCAAGGAGGCAATAGATAGGTCTTAGAGATCATGTGGTTTCAATAAGAGCGCCCAACATGACATGTTAATGTAGCTTGTAATCTTGACTAGGGAGTTTTGAAGGGTTGAATTCAGAACACCCTGTTCAAGGAATTTGATGCAAATAATGGGCAACTCTGATTAGGGACACTTGGTCCCAATTGCATAGCTCTAAGAATTCCTCCCATATTCCATATTCAAGGTGTATATGGTCATGTGAGACTGGATTAAAATAAAACATGATTTCTATCTCTCGATGGCTAAGGCTTTGTTGGTCACATTGCTAAACAACTCCACTAATTACTTGGTACCCTTTCTTAGTTCCTTCTTCATTTCTTTGACCTTTCCAACTAGGCCACAACAATGTGCCATCACAAGAACATGGAGGAGATGATTCTTTCTAGACTAGAAAATACTATCGAAATCCAGTCGAGGGTATGATGAAAATATGATGTTTAAAGGGAGAGAAGATGAAGAAGGATGTCTCACCTTTTGCCTTTAAAAAACTAGTGGTTTCTTCCAGAACAAGGGTGCAATAAATGACCCATCCTATCCAACATGGAAAACGATCCTTCCCACACTAGAGGTGGAGTATATTGAAGGGTCAATGATGATAAAATCAAATATGCAACAATTTTGATGAAGGTGTTGGAGATATCTCTAGAGGTAAACATTAACAATTTGTAATGTCCCTTTTCGTATGATCACTAAGAAAAAACGTTGGAGCACTTGGATTGTAGACAATTTACTACTCTAACTTGTGATTCCAACAAATCCCTACCGGGTTCTGGGAAAATTCGATCAAAAAGCTCCAAAACATATAGTAAGTAGATTGTAACTAAAAATGTGTTGTCTAGCTATTATACGTTTTGAATTGTTTGGCTAGAATCCGACGAAACAAATTTTTGTCAAATCATGATCTTTTGTTGTTTAAAATGTGTTTTTGACTACATATATGGATTCAACACCTTGAAAATCCCTTGGAGCACTTGGATTAGGGAGAGTTTACTACTCAAACTTGTGATTCCAACAAATCCGTACTTAGTTCTAGGTAAATTTGACTGGAAGATATGTTCAAAAAATTTTCAAAATGTATAATAGGTAGACTACAAAAACTAAACAAAATTGTCTAACTATTATACGTTTTCGAGGTTTTGGATGGAATCCGAAGAAACAATTTTTGGTCAAATCGTGATCTTTTATTGTTCAAAATGTGTTTTTTCACTGCATACATGGATTCAAAACATTTAAAAACCCTTGGAGCACTTAGATTGTGGAGAGTTTACTACTCAAACTTGTGATTCCAACAAATCTCTGTCATATTATAGTAAAATTCGACCGTAAAATATGCTTGAAAAAGCTATAAAGATATAACTAGTTGACTACAACAACTAAAAAAAATTGTATAACTATTATGCGTTTTGGAATTATTGGTTGATATTTGGAAAAATAATTTTTGGTCAAAACACCTGACAATATGTTTGGAGTGGCTTAGAGCATGCCATGTGTTTTTACATTTGGTCAAGCATCAAAGTATGTTTACATCCACACACACATGCACACGCACACGCGTACACACACACACATACACACACACACACACACACACACACACACACACACACACACACACACACACACACATGCACATAGAGTTAAAAAATGTGAATATCTCGTGTTAACTAAATGTCAAAGCAATTTATAGGACCATGAATAACATGGAATGGTTAGGTCGCCCTCATGTTGAATAAGCACAAGTTTTAGAGTAATATGTGGATTTGTGGTGCTACATTGTTGGCCATGTGTCAACAATGTGGAAACACTAACATGAAATTTTTTGAGAGTCAAAAGTTTGGGCTCCAATCTCAAATTGAAATAAACTTTATATCTTCATCAGCTCAAATTGAAATGAATTTTATATCTTCAGAAAATGCTTGAGAAACATAAGAAGATGGCACCTCAAGAATGGGGTTTTAATTTAATAAAAGAAGTGAAAATTTTGTAACCCACCTACTTAAATGACCAAAGAGATTTAAGTGTGTTATAATTTTTGATACTCTTGAAAATGATTATTATTATTATTCTTTAAAACCTGAATGAAAAATTTCACGAGAATCGGTAACTTCGAATCATCAGTTGCCAATATTACACTAGATATAACTATTTCATAAATGCCACAACAACATGTCTCTAGAGGCTTGAACCCATGCAGTTGGGGAAACAAAATGCTCACCAAACCACTCGAGCAAAGATCCTTTGACTTGGAAAATGATTAATATAACTACAAAATTGTAAATTTTATATTTAGACTTCAATGGTCATGTGAACAAGTGTCTGACATAATCTATTTGTTAAATAATTGTTATTAATAATTTAATTATCAAGTATTTAAAATAATGCATGAGTCCAAAACTAGTTGATAAAAATTAATAACTTAATAGATAATTTTGTATTATATATAAATTAAGAACTCAATGGATGATCAATGGATAATCTCCTATTATAGGCACAAAAATAATAATAATTAGGACCTGAATCTCAACGGTTTAAAGGATTGTGAGATTATGCTTCATATTGTCTATTTTAAGTATCCTTAGAAAAATCTCATTATGCACAAATGGTATTTCATGTGATTTTCGCCGAAAAATCTCTCACAAAAACTAAACTCTTTAAATAATTGCATTATATCATGTGATTATAATTTTCATGAAGCATTCATTGGTGTGAATGTAAGTTATTGTATGTTTGCTAATCTTATGAGCATACATGAATTACTTTGTTTAACCAATAGGAATGGTGTTTTTTAATACACTTGAGTATTTGTATAGTATTGTGTATGTAACTAATGATTCATTGGTGTGATTATATGTTTGACAACCTTATTAGCATATATGAATTACTTTGTTTAAGCAATAAGACTGGTGACTTTTAATGCATTTGAGTATTTGTGTAGTATTGTGTATGTAATAAAGGTAGCAAATTATGAATTAATTCATATTTAGAAGTAAGTTTGATTGTGACTTAAATAATTTATTCTTGGATTTGATTTTTGTGTTAATGTTTTTATTGAAAATGTTGAAGTGTCAAGATTTTTTAGACATGAACTTATTTATTTAAATGAAGTTTTTCGTCTCATTTTTGAGTTAGTCATTGAGTTGGTTTCATTTTGTTTGATTTCTTGACAAGTAATAAGGGGCACTATAGTGTGGGACTAATCTCAGTGCTCAAACCAATCATGGTGTTTTGTTTGATCTTTGGTAATTTTTAAAATCTATAATTAGAGGATTTATATTATAAACAAGTCATAGAAAAAAACTTTTAATAGTGATTGCATCAAAAAAATATCTATTCCACTAATTACACATCAAAATAGAGAGATTTCCCAACAAAACATCTAAAGATTGGAAGATCATGTACTACATCGAGTGCATTTCAAACTGATAAGTATATATCTACAAAAGATACCTAAGAGCTTAACTACTTTGAAAAACATAATTCAAAATTAAAACTAGTAGATTAAAATAGAGCTTTAGCTTGAATTACTTGCTTCCTCTATTAGAGCTCTATTCATAATAGCTTCTTGACTTGAAGTGTTCCACCTGGGAATGATTCCATGCTCTAAGACTAAGGAAATAATACAAATACTAGGTCCATTCTATTATTGCTTTACCAAGAGAGCTATAGTCTACTTGAATTTGACCAATCTAGCTTATAGAGCTAAAATATGTTTTGTTTGATATTCGAGGAGATTTTCCAAGTTCAACAAACCCAATACCAATAAAATCCAAAGAGGGGGCCATAAATATCTCACAATGATCTACCATAACCTGTTGCAATAATTTCTCATTTCACCCTCCTTCACTTTAAGCATACCTATAGAAATCAACTTCCTCATGAGAAAAATGATTTAGTTGCCAAGTGTCATGAGTTGAAAATTAAGGAATGAACTCTATTGTGACCTCATTATTAAGGAATAAGGCCCCAATTTTCCACAAAGTGATGCGGAAACAATTCTACTTCAATGTTGTTACTTCGCAAAACATGATAGAAATTAAGCTAGGGGAATGAAGAGCTAAGATGGTTTATTTGGCTAAGTACCAAGGCTAGTTTAATGTCTAAAGAATTAGTTTCATTTATCATGTGCCTATTGTTATTAGTGAGTCCCCAATCACTATCAAGTTTAGAATGCTAAGAGACTTAACAATTTTAAATCCTTGATATAATCCATACACTTTTGCCGAGTTATTGGAATATAGACTTGAACTCCATGAACATGCAACTACCAAATTTTCTCTAGAGTTGTAAATAACCCTCCCCCTTCACCCCTTCCCAACCTCCTTGCACCTTCCACCCCTTTGTGTGATGTGATAAAGAAATAATCCATGAATTTGTTGATGTGCTTACTCTAAATGATGCTTTCTTTGATGATTTTCCTATTCTCAAAAGTACTCATACTACACATATTAACTTTAAGGATGTTTAGGTCAATTGAAATTGAACCCTATAGAATTGATGATCCACCTACTATTTTTTAGTTTGAAGATATTATTGAAAACCCATTTATTGGCCTACTCACAACAACTCCCACTTGTCAACCTAGGTTCCTTTTCTCTTGGATAATTATATTGAAAATTGAAAATTTAACATGATTCCCATGCTAATAATTTTAACCTAGACTCTCCCGATCCTGATCTCACAATCTACCTTTACCTATAATAATCCGTGTACTCTTAATATTTCCAAACTTGAGGATATTGTCGATTGAAATCATGTCCTATACATGACAATTACCCCAATGATGATCAAGAATTATTGTTTTGACTGGGAGATACTTCAAGGGTTGTTGAAATGGTGTTCAGAATTACTAATGATGAGTGTCTTAAGGAGATGTTAGGTGATCACATGGAGACAAATTTTGATGTTAAAAGTGGGGAGTTGAACCATGATGCTACTAATTATCAAGGCTCTTGTTTTTATCTTAGGCCCATACATATCGAATTTTTTCATGACAATGTACCAATCCATTGTGAATGTGTTTTGGAACATGAACCATTTATAAAGGCTTCAAAGGGTACCTTGATCTTGACACTTAAGGTCCATGAGTATCCAAACTCCACTAATATCAAATATATTTATGAGAATTGGGTGGATGCTTTAGGTAGATGATTAGTTGTCTTTGGTTTTGGTAGACCTTAGCCCTAGATATAATTTTCATATCGATGGTCTTTCATGATAATATAATTCTCATGCCATGAAATGAATATATGTTATAGGAGTCAATATGTATTTATGCACATTACATGTTACAAGCAACTTGATTGACGATAGGGAGATCAAGTGTCTTTAGACACTCAACCAATGGAAGAGGAATGAAATTTGTTTAGTGTGGAAGATGAATAACTCCATAATAATATTCTAAAAGTTTTCATCGTGTTGTGTTCCCTCTTTGTTTTACCTCTAGTTACCAAAGTCATAATAAATGAGTCAATCATATCAAATCCCCATGGTGGAAAAGCTTTGGAATTTCTATATATAGGATATAAAGTTTTCTCCCCTCATATTCTTAATTCCTTCCTTACATCACTACCTTTGGATAGTTTTGGGGTGTGTTTCATCTCACCCACTACCATTTTCAATCATGTCATGAGAAAACTCGTATTACCACACTTATTTTTTTTTTATGTTTCTTTGAATATATGATTGTTGAATATTGCCTAAGTTCAATTTCTTAGCTCAATGTCATGCTAGTAATCTACAAAACTAGAACTTCTAAATCCACACTCCACTATGAGTATCATGCCCTATATATCTTTGTGTGTTGACCTCATGTATTGTTAATGACTAAAAACATTAAAAGTCTTCCCCACTACCATTATATTTTAAACATTTTCATGTACGAGACCCTAAATTGGGATCACCACTCCAAGTTGCTTTATCCTTTGCTTCGAAACAAAAGTCTCTTGGCTTATTTGAGGTCGATGCCAAGTCCCGCTACTTGGAAATGTATTTTAATTCATATGAAATAAAACTGATTTATATATGGTTTTATAATGATGAGTGGATGGCAGGATTGTGTTTTGATGCAAGAGATGACACCTGTTTTAAGTTGGTAACATGATAAGAACATTTTATTTTTGTTGAAGTTTAGTAAGACCACATGCATAGGAAGGCGATATAGGTCTCATCACTACTCATTTATTCTTCTATACCTATAGCATTCAAATTCTATGAATTCCATTTACCCCTTACAAATTTATGAAATGCTATTTAAATTCCTATGCTAAATTGTAAACTCCTATTTAAACTCCAAGATTTATTAAATTTTCAAATGAACAAAGGTGTGCCCTTTGCATGCACTTTGACTGTATCATTGAAGCTCAAATCCCATTATTCATTTGATGACATTGTGAAACCATATCAAAATAATAATTTTGAGGCCTTAACGATAAACATTCTTGTATCACATATTACCGTTAGGGCATCCACAATTGATATACTAGTCACATTGTGAAACCATATCACAAATACCATTTTCTGACATTGTGAAACAATATAACAATAATACCATATCAATGAAGCTCCTTCAATTCACAAAAGCATAGTAACATTGGAGTTCCTGCACTTTGACCATATCATTGATTCTCAAGGCCCATCATTCATATTAAATTCTACTCTATTCTGTGTCATTGTGAAACCATATCAGAATAATACCATTGGGGCATCAACAATAAACATCATTAGATCGGAATTACCATTGGGGTCTCTGCCTTTGATATTTTAGTCATGTTATGTTCCATATCACAATAATACCATATCATTGAAAATCATTCACTTTGACTATATCGTTAAAGATCAAGGCTTATTATTCATATTCATCTACTCCTACTCCACTTTGCAACATTGTGCAACCATATACTCTAATACAACTAGGGCCTCAACCATAAACATAAATGTATCACATATTCTCATTGGAGCCCCCAACTTTGATATTTTAGTCAAAATAATATCATTTTGCAACATTGTGAAACCATAATACAATATACCTTTTTTTAACATTGTAAAACCATGTCACAATAATGTCACATTATAATAGCTCCACTTCACAATAATATAGTATCATTGAAGCTCCTTTAATTCAATGATATATTTGAATCTCAAGGCCCATTATTCATATTCACCTAATCTTACTTGATTTTGCAACATTAAGAAACCATATCACTACTCTTAAGGTAGGGTGACCTTTCGTTGAGAAGAGCTACAATTACAAAAACACAAGAAGAAGCATTTCACAACATTTTGGCTATATAAATAGATTCTTAGTAGAAAAATCCTTACTAGTTGTGGTCCCAAAATAAATGAGTATCAACCAACCAGTGGGCGTTCTTTCATAAAAGTGTTCCTTCTGCATTAAGTAACTATCCATTAACTGTCTAAAGGCTTTATTCAAAGGAAATGGTTGTGTACATTATATGAATGGATCTTAAGTACCTTAAAGTAGAGAGGGTAGAGTAGGACAATAGAATTATGACTCCCATAGACTCCAATAGCATTGTAAAGCCATGAGAACTAAGGTTAATGTTATGATTTCCACTCCTAGTCATGAGAGCTTGTATCCTTTTGAATTTTTCTTTCCCCCTTTATTTTACATTCTTACCTTTCTTTCTAATTTCCATTTTTCATCTATTTTTATTGCATTACTCTTGTTAACTTAACCCTTAGGTTTTTATTTATTTATTTTGATGTAGGAGCATTGACCCACCCTCCAAAAAATCATCAAGAATGAGTTTTAGAAGTTGCAACTGTCAAAAGGCAGGATAATATCTATTTTGTAAAGGATTAAAAGATTGAAAAATCACATTTGTGAGAAATCTTAGGAATTCATTGAAAGCTTTGTGGAGAAGATCATGTAGAGAGTTTTGTGGAGAGGATCAATGTTGAGAGCTTTATGGATAAGATTGTGGATCTTGAAATAATCCATGATATTGTAATTTTCTCTATTATAAATTGTAAACTTGTGTGTGTATGAAGGGTGGCCATTAGAACAAAGATTTGGTTAGCCAAGGTGCCAATAGATGTTATGTTTTTTTTCCAAGGAAAAAATCAACAACTTTTTATTAATGAGAATAACAAGTTACATAGAGTATATACACAAAGCATTTAGGAGTTGTGCTGGGGGACCAGTGTATATTATTGACACACACATAGTAGAAAAGCTACAAAAAATAAAAAATAAAAATAAAATTACAAATTTCCAGATAAACTAGACTTTTATTCTTTGCCTTTTTTCTTTTGGACTTTTTGCCAGACCCGAAGAGATGGAGTAGTAGTAACAATTGCCAACTCATTATGCCTTGTAATATTTGAGAACTATTTATCTGAGTCTGAGCTCTCAGATACATGAGATCGCTTAGTTCCACTTGTGATTTGATTGTTTTTCTTTTCGTCATTTTGGCTCTCAAGGATCAAAACTACTACTGAGTTATTTGGATTCTTTGCTTGTTTGTTCTGTTCCTCCTCCTTCTCTTCTCCCTCCTCTTGAGAGCTTTGTTGTTTTTGAGGCACCAGATGTTTATGGGGCTCATCCATTTCTTCATCCTCATCATCTGATGATGGGGGTTATGGGAATTTCCATCCTTTTTTCTTTTGCGGTCCCTTCTTTGTTTTTTCTTTTCTTGTTTGCATGTATTATGAAAGTGCCCTATTTGATGGCAAACTTGACATCTAAAGGCAGTGTTTTCAAAATCTAACCATTGTGTCCACTTGAAGTCTTGATGTGTTAGGTGAATACAATCCTGAAGGCCTTTTCTTAAATCCATCTCCACACAAATACAGGAAAAAGTGAAGATACATTTGTCCACCAATAGATGTTATGTAATAGTATAGTAATTTTAATTAATGAAATTAGTTTCTTGGGAAATTATGTGTGTGTAAATATCGTAGTTTATATTCAATATTGATGATATGAACCTCGTATTATTGAAGTGAGACAATGTGGGGAATTATCTGGCCATGCATGCATGGATTAGATGTTGGTCAATAATTGTCATTGATGAAATATAAGCTCCATTGATGGAAATATAAGCACGATGGATGCTGCACTATTGCAGGATTATAATTGATAACACACCTGAAGATATGTATCATATCGACATTTTTATTGTGTGTCACCACTTAAAACTCCGATCTCTGATCTCCGACTCCGATCTCCTATCTACGATCTTTGAATCCGATCTCTGATCTCCAATATTTGATCTCCAACTCTGATCTCCAGTATGTGATATGGACCTCCGATCTCCAATATGCGATATGAACATCCGATCTCTGATATGAGATATGGAACTTCGATCTACAATATGCGACATGGACCTCCGATATCCGATATGCGATAAACTCTGAATTGCTTTGACTTCTAAAATGAAAACCCGACCTGATTTAATAATGATTTAATAATAAAATCACATCCACCACTTTATTGGAACTTTGGCATGTGCACAACCTAAAAATCCTCGATATCCATGTGGTCCCTATGTATGGAAGTAAAGTGATGATGTGGCTTGTGGGTCCTCCCGACATCCATTATAATATAGTTTCACATTGTTTAAATGTATTCGTTTGATTAAAAGATATGGCCCCTCATATATTTCTATTATAATATGGTTTCCGTAAGAATGAAACTATGTTATGTTTGGTTGATTATTAACAAAGACCCCTTCCTACAACTATTTAATATATTTTCAATGTGCCACCTCATGCACAAGTCGACCTCTCCTCTAATGAACGTTTCTTTTCGTTTATTGGCGAAACTCATATAAACACAATTCAAATACTTCATTTCAAGTATCGATCTTGGTCATCCATCACAGAGAGTAAGATACAGCTCACAACTCATGAACTTTACAACACTGAGGAAAGGAATCTTAAGGCCAAGAAAAAGAAGCAAATTATGATTGGGTTCAAACTTGATGAAACACAATCTCTCGAACATGTGGACAGATGTGTGGATAGTTATTTATGGAAGCTTGAACTTTGAAAGGCTTGGACCTGTATCTTAAAGGCTCAAAGTTACGCTCACCTGTGGAGTTCAGAATACACATTGGATACATGATTACTTTAAGGAAAATCACCTGTGGCTTACAATTCATATTTGACATAGCTTGCATACCATTCAGATTAGTGGATTACACAGTTCAGACATGTGGATCTGTGCCACACTTAAGCTCGGGACTGTGGTGACTCGATCGGTGGAGGTTTAGACCAATCATAGCTTGGACCTGTAGCATACTTATGTGTGACACTTCAAACTTGAAACCTTTCCGCACTCTTGAATAGTGAAGAACTCGTGGCCTTGAACAATGAATATTTTGGAGGCTTGAATAATAATGAATTTGGGGGATTGAACGGTGAAGGACCTGGAGCCTAGAACAATGATGAACTTGTAGGTTAGAACAGTGAATAACTTGAAGCTTTGGATAGTGAAGAACACTCCTATTCGGATCTTGGAAAATGGACAAAATTAGGATCCTGTGGAAGTTTTGTGGAGCAACTGTTTGATTATTTAAGGAAGTCCTGAAGTTTTTGAAAGTAGGTTATATATATATTCTAAGTTGAAAATTTGACGGTTGGTGCCCTCAAACATCATTGTACCCAATTTTTTGTAAAGGAGGATTGGTGTTCTCACTTGTTTATAATAAAATCCTTATTATTTATTTTTCTGATTATAATTGTGAATAATCTTAATTGGTAAACATAACAATTGAAAATAAATACTGATTCACCACCTCTTAGTATTTCAAACATTAGAGGCATGGATAAAGAGTTGAGTGGGCTCATAACCCACAGGTCCAATATTGAGAAAGTTAAAAGATTGAAAATGAAAAAACCCCATTAATCATTTTCATCAAGTGGTATTAGAGTGTAGAAGAGTCTTGCATGTAACTGGAGGAGAAACATGGAAGAAATGATTGAATATTTGGTAAGAGATTTGTTTTCTCTGTGCAGGTGACAATAAAGGAAAGTGAGAATATTTGAAACAACCTAGAGCAAGAAGTGCTCAAAGGGTTCCAAAGAAGAGAACCAAGAAGACGCCAAAAGCCCAAACTCAGGAGAAATTTTAGTGAGGTATCGTGTAGCAAGGTGGAGAATTGTTACTGCAGAGGCATATTGCAGCTCACGAGTTGAATTTGTTACAGGAAGAATAGAAATAATATAACCATGAGGTCATAAATTTTTGTGCCTTGGGAGTATGATGCAGGAGCATCGACCCACCCTCCGAAAAATCAAGAAGAATGGGTTTTAGAACGAGAAATTGTGAAAAGACAAGATAATATCTATTTTGTAAAGGATTAAAAGCTTCAAAAATCAAATCTTTGAGAAATCCTAGGAATTCGTTGAGAGATTTGTGGAGAAGATCACGTAGAGAGCTTTGTGTGGAGGATCATGTTGAGATATTTATGGATAAGATCATGGATCTTGAAATAACCCATGATATTGTAATTTTATAATATAAATTGTAAACCGGTGTGTGTATGAAGAGTGGCCATTAGAATGAAGATATGGTTAGGCAAGGTGCTAATAGATGTTATTAATAATATGGTAGCTTAAACCACAATGAAATTTTTTGCTTGAGAAATTTTGTAAATCTCGTAGTTTATATTCAATCTTAATGATGTGAACCCTGTCTTATTGAAGTGATTAAGTGTGGGGAATTAGCTAGCCATGCATGGATTAGATGTGCAACTAGAGAGTTTAGTGGGTCCAATAGCCACAGGTCCAAGATTGAGATAGTAAAAAGATTGAAAACGATAGACCCCCATAAATTGTTTTCATCAAGTGGTATCATAGTGCACAATAGTATTGCATGTAATTGGAGGAGAAAGGTGGAAGAAGGAACAAGTGATTGAATATCTAGTAAGAGATTTGTTTTCTATGTGCGGGTGACAACAAAGGAAGGTGAGAAGATTTACAAGAACCTAGAGCAAGGAGTGCTCAAAGGGTTCTAAAGAAGAGAACCAGGAAGATGCCAAAAGCCCAAACTCAGGAGAAAGTTTGGTGAGGTATCATGTAGCAAGGTGGAGACTTGTTACTGCAGAGGTGTTTTGCAACTCACGAGTTGAAGTTGTTATGGGAAGACTAGAAAGCATCTAACCATGAGGGCATAAATTTTTGTACCTTGGGGAGTCTGATGCTGGAGCATAGATCCACCCTCCAAAAAATAAACAAGAATAATTTTTAGAAGGCGTAACTGTCAAAAGGAAGGATAATATCTATTTTGTAAAGGATTAAAAGCTTGAAAAATCACATATGTGAGAAATCTTAGGAATTCATTGAGAGCTTTGTGGAGAAGATCATGTAGAGAGATTTGTGGAGAGGATCATGTTGAGAGATTTATGGATAAGATTGTGGATTTTGAAATAATCCATGATATTGTAATTTTATAATATAAATTATAAAATAGTGTGTGCATGAAGGGAAACCATTAGAATGAATATATGGTTAGCCAAGGTGCCAATAGATGTTATGTAATAATATATTAGTTTTAATTAATGATTTTTTTTGAGAAATTATGTGTATGTAAATATTGTAGTTTATATTCATTCTTGATGATGTGAACCCTGCATTATTGAAGTGATCCAATGTGGGGAATTCGTTGGCTATGCATGCATGGATTATAGGTGCAACTAGATATTTTAGTGGGCCCATAACCCATAGGTCCAAGATTTAACTAGTAAAAAGATTGAAAATGATAGACCCCCATGAATCGTTTTCATCAAGTGGTATCAGTGTATAAGAGTCCTGCATGTAATTGGAGGAGAAACCTAGAAGAAAGTACAAGTGATTGAATATATGGTAAGAGATTTGTTTTCTTTGTGTAGGTGACAACAGAGGAAGGTGAGAAGATTTGCAGCAACCTAGATCAAGGAGTGCTTGAAGGGTTCCAAATAAGAGAACGAGGAAGATGCCAAACTCCAAAACTCAGGAGAAAGTTTGGTGAGGTATCATGTAGAAAGATGGAGAATTGTTACTGCAGAGGCATGTTACATCTCACGAGTAGAAGTTTTTACGGGAAGACCAGAAAGAATATGACCATGAGGTCTTAAATTTTTGTACCTTGGGATTTCGATGTAGGAGCATTGACCCACCCTCCGAAAAATCAACAAAAATGAGTTTTAGAAGGCACAAATATAAAAAGGTAGGATAATATCTATTTTGTAAAGGATTAAAGGCTTGAAAATCACATCTGTGAGAAATATTAGGAATTCGTTGAGAGCTTTGTGGAGAAGATCATTTAGAGAGATTTGTGGAGAGGTTCATGTTGAGAGATTTATGGATAAGATCGTGGATCTTGAAATAGTCCATGATATTGTAAAATATATGATATATATTGTAAACTTGTATGTGTATGAAGGGAAACCATTAGAACGAAGATCTTGTTAGCAAATGTGCCGATAGATGTTATGTAATAGTATAGTAGTTTTAATTAATGAAATTTGTTTCTTGAGAAATTATGTGTGTAAATCTCGTAGTTTATATTCAATATTGATGATGAGAACCCTGTCTTATTGAAGTGAGATAGTGTGGGGAATTAGTTTTCCCTGCATGCATGGATTAGAGGTGTATCTAGAGAGTTTAGTGGGCCCATAACCCACAGGTCTAAGATTGAGCTAGTAAAAATATTGAAAATGATAGAACCCCATAAATCATTTTCATCATCTTTAGTTTAATAAAGAAAAGTAATGAAAGTTAAACATTCAATAAGTCTAAAAGAATAATAAATAAAAAGTGGCATTGACAGTGACAAATTCATTTTACTATGCGTAAATGTAATACGAAGATCAAGGAGTGAGTGGTGTTACCACCTGGATTGAACCTCAGGATGAATAAGGCAATTCCAGGGTAACCACAAACCACGCTTAGCCAAGTAGCTAGCCCTACTAGGCTAGGAGAGGGCTCTCTCGGTATGGATCTTAGCCAAATTGAATAGATCTAGAAGCTGATATTAGGCTAGGTATAGTAGCACAAGGTTTGATTTGATTTTGAAGGGTTTTGTTGGATTAGGAGGAGCCAAACAACTAGGGCAAGGAAATTAGGTCAAAATTGCAGGGTGTTCGATGGGGAAAGGTAGGCACAACGATAAGAACCTTAGGGTTTGATGGATGAGGTGATTTAAAGACAGGTGAGGAGCTAGAAAGAGCATGTAAACAACATGGATTCTTCCTAAACTAGAGAAAACATAGAATGTGAATATTCCTCTAAAACATAGCATAAAATTATGGGTTCTGCCTATCAACTTGGAAACATCCACCTAAAAGAAATGAAATGATTGATGAAGTACAAAAAAATTCTAACATATGATCACAATAGAGAAAACTGAACTGAACATCATACCACATGGATCCCAAAGAATTAGCTGCAATTTTTCATTAATCTCCTACTAAAATTGATACAAAATGATGTCTACTCAAAGCATAAGTATCCAGCTGAGTCCAACCCTTTACAATGAGAAAGAGAAAGAAGATATAGACATTAATTCAACCTCCTCCCATCCTCAGGGGTCAAACCCCTAATATGAGGAGCTAATCCATCAAAAACTGAACAAGAAGCTGGAATCTAGGCAACCTAACAACTTACCCCTAAAAGGGAGGAAACTGATTCATTTGTCCTTAAGATAAATTTTGATATAATGAATATACCTTCCAGTAACTATCCATACTATTTACACACCTAGTCACCATTTACATCAGTAAAACATCATCCATGTGAGAAAACCCAAAATTACAGCCATGGCACAGTGAAGTGAAAATTCAACACAAAATTGTCCTATGCTTAGCACCTAAGTTCTATGCACAACACTTTTTACAGGGCCGTTTTAGAGGTCTTCCCTGTGTCCAAATTGAGCTCATGATAGCTCATTGAAAGCCTGTCCTGTATATTTTCCAAATCTACTTTTAATTTCCCATTTGGAGTTGATTTGACCCCTCAAAAACTGATTCTCCCAAGACTTCTTCTATGCACAGTGCCATGGTAAAAAAGAGGGCAGAAAGGTCATTTTTTGGGTGTTTTTTGACCTTTTGGTTGACCAATTTTGCTCCAAAAGCTTAGAAAATTCATAGGGTGCATGTACTCATAATTGTGAATCCAAAAATGCTGACCATTTCTTGTTTGGATGCCATTAGGAAAAGCATAGCGCTAGTGGTGCTACGCATAGAGCCAATTTTTTTGAGTAAAAAATTGCAAAATTCTTCAAAAAGGAAAAAATTCTCAAAACTTACTCAAAATTAATGGAGAACACCCCCATCAAGTATTTGGGTTAGCCAAGGAAGCTTCAACAAGCAACCTAAGCCTATCATCCTCCTTTTTTCCTTTGAGTGCTTGTTTTAGCCTTGTCTTCATTTGCTTGACTATTATGTTACAAATCTTGTTCTGGGTCCTGTAATGACGAGCCATGTGCCCAATGATTTGATTGTCCCTACTGGCCCTTTGTAGTAAATTCTCCAAATGCAAATTGACCCTGTCAAGACATGTTTCTCTATCCTCCTCAATATCCTTTTTAAGCCTTTGTTTTGTAGTCAAGGTGGCTGGGGTTTCTACCTCTTTCATTTCTATTTTGCCTTTGTCACCTTGAATCTTTGCTTTGAGAAGTTCTAGCTACATGAGGACTTGTTTGTCACTTAGCTACTTGTTTTGTTGCTCAAGGTATGAAATGACATACTTAGCTCTCGCCAAGTTGTCCATTAGTGCTTGGATCTTTGCAGCTTTTTCCCTTATGGTTATATTTTCATTTGTTGCCTCATTTTGAGCCTCCAAGTCGACTACCTTAATGCCATGATGAATGTGTGGCTATTCTGGTTCATCATATTCCATCAAATAAAATTTCCTTTGCTCTTCATAATTAAGGCTTTCCTCCAACATCTTTTCTTTCCCTTTATGCACTTGCTGCACCCGTTGTACTTGTTGTGTTGATGAAGAAGGAAAAGCCTCTTCCACAGTTTGTGGAGCAAAGATTTTCCTATGAGCTGATGAAGAAGGAAAGGACCCTTCCACATCAGGTGGAGTAAACACTTGCCTATTCACCGCAAACAAATTTCTATCCCCTCTTTGATATGTTTTGTAGGTTTCTGGCTTCTCAACAGCTTTAGTCTCTTTAGCCTTCTTACTTTTCTTTACTTTTGCACTACTAGAAGGCCTTTCTACTTCTTGAGGCGTTGGTGGAGGAATCTGAGGACCATTGAAGATGTCATTGGAAATAAATGTATCCCAGGAGATGTTGAGGAGGTTGAGATGATGTAGCACAATCATCTTAATCAAGGAATAATGATAAATACTATTCATGTGCTGGGGGTATGGCTTTTTCTGTACAATGTAGGCCATCTTCTCAATGTTCCTGAATAAGAAGTATGTGATGTTCATCATTTTCACTCTTGTGAAGTGCATAAGAAGCTTAATATGATAGGTGTGCAATCTGGAAAATCTTCCCTCACATGTAAAATAGTTCATAATGGTCCTCATCATAGGGGCATACTTGTCATGAAGGAACTTGAAAGGAAAGGTCCTCTTCTTTTCATTCCTGTACCTGGATTTGATGTATGGCTCATAGTAGTGCTCATCCAAATCTTGTGCTTTATACCATTTTCCCCCACATTCAGAATCCTTGTAGCATCAACAATGATGGAGGATGAAACTATATATGTCACCTCGACAAGAGTTACCTTGTTATCACGAAGATTGGCTACAAAAAGCATGGTCAGCTTAGGATGATGTTGAACTCTTTGTACCTGCTCAGAAAACTCATAAAACCCTCTTGAAACAAGAGACAACCATATGAGAAGCCTGTAACTCTCTGATGTTTGGTGGTTCCTCTCTGATAATTCTGCCTCCCTTATGTGGTTTTCTTTGATGCTGAGGTCCATCTCCCATGCTTTCACTGCCACAATTTTCCTCCACCTCATAATCTCTATCCTCTTTATCCATGTTTTTTGAATTTTAAGCTTTGGAAACCTTGTTTAAAGGCTCTAGGTAGCGAAGGAGCGATTTAGATGGTAGCTTGGATAATCTTGGTGTTTGCTGGCCCTATGCACAGTGCCTTGTACAGGTGCGCAACCCTCTGTTTGCATGCACAACGCTGTGAAAAAATGCACTGGAACATAGTCCATATGCACAATTCTCTAGATGTATGCGTAACACTCCCTACTCTATGCGCAATGCCTCCATAGCTTTCCTTGTGCGTATTGCTCCTTGCTCAATGTGCAACACCCACGATTTGCTCAACCACCAATTTGCTTCAACTCCCTTCTCTCCTTCAACTCTCTTCTCTCCTTCAAATCTCTTCTTTCTCTTTGTTAAATGAGTATGATGAATTTTGAAAAATGTTTTTGAAATCTTATATAGAGGGTGATTTTGATTTTCCCTTAGAAAAAACCCACTTTGTAATGTTTTTTGGAACTTTTACTTTGTTTTCAAATCTCTATTTAATGCTTTTCTTTCTTTGTCTCTTTTCAGGTGGATGGTGCTTGATTGAACTGATTTATTTAATGGCTTCATTTTTTGCAGCAAAGAGAAATGTTCGAGAAGCTTATGAGAACACTTATTACATGAAGTGACTTGAATTACATTTAAAAAAAATATATGAATCAACTAAAATACTTTGTTTTCATCTCAAATACATGTTTTTTGGGATGAAAATTACATCAGTGAAATAAGATCTTTGTACAATAACCATGACTTACTACCAATCACTTTTTTTTTATTGGTCTTCCTCATACCTTTGCTACCCTTTTTACACTTGAAACTATGCTTTTGACCTTGGAAATGAACCCTAAGACCTAATGGAAACATGACTACCTTGACTCCAAGGATAACATAACTGAAACCATAACTAAATGCAGCATGGAGATGGGTCAACAAATGTACCTCATGAGGGAAAATTTGGTTTTCTGAGAAGAAGACAATCATCAGTGGACCATTTTAGTGTGACCTAGTGGAATGATCAAAAATTCAGTATGAGACACCTAAAATGAAAATGCAAAGAGAAAATTTGATCCCTGATGGAAGTATGCATATACTGACACTAACATTGGCCTTATTGGGGATGGCATCTCCTTGGAGGTGTCAAGAACACCGTAGACCAAGTGCCTAACTGATTGGGCCAATATGGTCAAACAAATGAAATACTGAAAACTTTTTGAAATTTTTGAAAAATGACTCGATTCAAACTGAAAACTAAATCACAACTGACTCTAGACTGACTCAAAAACCAACCAAACACAACACAAAGCATTTAAGCTGTATAGCCTTCACTTCGGGCCCCAAGCTCAAATGACATTGTACTTAAAATCTTGCAAGGAAAGCAAACTGGTATATACAATGACAATGAAACAACTTCAACAAGATGCATCAGAAATAATAATGTTTCAGGAGCCTACCATTCACTGGTCCTTCTGAGCATTCTTGACCATCCATTTCCTTTAATAAAAATGAATTCTATCCTCGATAGTCTGAGATTCTATTAGGTCCTTTCCAAAAATTGTCAAACTTACCATGTTTCCCTTTTTCTTCATTTTGTGCATCCCATCGCAGCACTAGGTCTTCCAGTTGAAACTTTTTTGCCTTGGTTTTGTGGTCATAAATTTTCTTTATCTTCTCTTGCAGTCAGAAAGTATTTTGAGAAACCTCTTCCCTTGTTTGTTAAAGGTGAATCATTTGATTTATCTGACGCTGAATATTATCTTCTTCACTGCCATCTTCTTGCAATAATCTCATGATCGGGACTGCAAGGGATGTAGGAAACACTATATCAGTACCATAAACTAATTCAAAAGGTGACATACCTATTGATTCTTACTGCTCACTTTGTCAACCCACAAAGCATTGACAAGATTTCGATGCTAATTCTTTTTGTTTGCCTCCAACATCTTCTTAATAATGTTTACCAAGGATATATTTGAAGACTCAGCTAGTCCATTTCCCTGCGGATAGTATGTCGTGGAATGACCTAATGTGATGTTGTATTTGTTGCAAAACTCAACCATTTTATTCGACTTAAAGGCTACTGCATTATCTGTAATAATCTTGTGAGGGAAACCAAAACGAGACAAGATATTGGACTCTAAAAACTGAATAATTATTGTGTCCATAGCTTGCCTCGTCGGAATGGCTTCGATCCATTTGGTGAAGTAATCGGTAGCTGTCAAAATCCATCTGTGCTATGCTGATGATGTAGGATGAATTTATCCTATGAAATCAAGCCCCCATTGCCGGAATGGTGCAAAAACTACAACTGGTTTCAAAGGAAGGGGAAGCAACTTCCTTTTTCCTTGAAAAACTTGACATTCATGGTAGCTCATGACTGTTTTATATAAATTTGAAAACAAAGATGGCCAATAATACCCTGCTCTCAAGATTTTATTAGCTGTTGTTTTCCAAAACAAGTGACCCCCACAATCTCCTCTATGAAAATAATTCATTACCTGCTGAGCTTCATTTTCAGCCAAACAATTAAGAAGAACCCCTCCCAGATCTTTCCAATAGAGAGCACTATCTAAAATGCCAAATGTTGCAGACTTCAATTTTAGTGATCTACCTTTACTTTTCAACATTCTAGGAGGAGGAGAAAGATGTTGAAGAACACATCAGTCCTGATGATGAGTCTGGGTTTAGAATCGAAACATCGACCATATAAAGATGAACACTGTGGAAAATCCGAACTCCTCTCAGAAACCACACCACAGTAATCTACAATCCAAAACATATACTATATTAGAATACGAGGGTGAGTTGAGAAACATCTCTGATACCTGAATGAGTGTGCCACCATCTTCATCATCTGACATTGCTACAATAAGATTTATGTCTAGAGCATGAAGATTCGACTCAGCCATGAGTTTTTCCAAGCCTTGACCTTTGATTAGTTTCGTGGGCTTAATCTCAATATCATACTATAACATCATTGCTATACACTTACCTCTTCTTCCTTCCGGATCAGTTTGCATGAGGACATCTTTGACAGCCGCATTGGGAACATATGTTATGGTATGTGAATGCAGAATGTAAACTCGAAAATCCTTCAATGCCTTTATAAGAGCCAAAGCTTGTTTCTCAATGATGTTATAGAGTAGAGCAGCATCTTTGATAGCCCGACTAAAAAATGCAATGGGCTGCTCCACCTGATCCTTCTTTTGCATCAACACCGCAGCCAAAGTGTGCTTAGATGCAAATGAAAATATAATAAAGTCATGATTATAATTAGGACTGATCAAAACAGGGGCTATGGTCAAAGAAAGCTTTACCAAGTTGAAAGATTTCATGGCATCTTCGGTCCATTTCAAAGTGCTGTCCTTCTTCAACATATTAGTTAACTCACACAAATTCTCAGCCAAATTTGGTATAAATATGCATAACAAGTTCATCTTACCATTGAAGGCTTGAATCTCCTTTTTGTTTCGCGGAAAGTCTATTTGCTGAATTGCCTCCACCCTAGAAGGATCAATATGAATACCGTATTTGGAAATTATATGACTAAGGAGCTTACCTTCCTCCATGGAAAAAAGACTCTTCTTTGGATTTAAGGAAATCCCAAATTCCCTGCATTTCTGAAAAAAATTCTTAGGTGGTGTAAATGCTCATCATCAGAACCAGAAAATACTGTCAAGTCATTTAAGTAAACCATTAAGAAAACATCCTTCTCATTAGCGAAAGCTATATCCATGGCCCACTGAAAAGTGGCCCCGACATTCTTCACCCCGAATGGCATCTTGGCATACTGAAAAGTCCCTCATGGTGTTGTGAAGATAGTTTTGTCTTCGCCTTTTTCATGCACCAAAATCTGGTTGTAACCTGAGTAGCCATCTAGTAGTGACATCCGCGATGCTCCAACTACTCTTTGTAGAATATGGTTGATCTTAGGAAGAGGATAATTATCTTTTAGGGATACTTTATTTAGGTTCCATAAATCAATACACAACCTTATCTCTTCGGTCTTTTTCCGTACCGTGACCAAATTTGAAACCCAACCAAAGAATCTAATTGGAACAATAATACCAACTTTAAACAATCTATTTACCTCTTTCTCGATAGATGGCAGCATCTTTGGGTTGATCCTCCTCAACTTTTGTCTAAATGGTTTTTGATCCGGCTTGATAGGAATTGTATGCTGAATGATGTTTTTGTCATACACTTTCAAATATGAGTAATCCCATGCAAAAACATCAGAAAATTCAGAAAGCAACTTAGCATACTTAGCCTTTGACTCGGGAGATAATGTTTTTGATAACTTAACAAGCTTGGGCTGGTCCGCTGTGCCAATGTTTACAACTTCAACTCCTTTGTCAATAGGAACCAAGGTTGGTTTTCTCGCCACATCATCTTGATCAAACAACTCCTCTAAAGGTATAAGACCTCTAGAAATAACATTATCCTTCAGCTGTAAAACATCCATCTGATTTACCTCAATGTCTTGTTCATCAAAATCAAAAAAATCATCAATGAAAGCATTCTTAAACTTCCCTTCATTCTGCAAAAAGGAATTAATTTCATTATCATCCCAGAAAACTTGCTAATATCTCAAATTATCAGGAACAATAGGCTTATATTTGACATGAATTTCAAATTTATTGCTAGAATTAATTAGAATTTTCAGATTGCTCACTGCTGTAGCGAGTGAATCAACAATGATGTTTTGACTTCTTGGCACCGTTGTCAATGTGTATTCTGGAAACATTTTCAAGATATCCAGGACTGCGTTCCTATAAGCTCTCATCCACAGATGCTTCGCTTGATATTCTCCTTTGACTTGTTTAATCACTAGCCTTGAATCAACATAAACAAAAATCCTTTTTGCACCCAACTTCTTCAAAATATTTAGACCTGTAATCAATGCCTCATACTCTGCTTCATTATTAGAGCAATCAAAAGCTAATTTATAGGAACACACTCTAACATTACTTGGGACTTTATCTGGTTGAAAAACAGGACTTCAAATCCAAATTCCAATACCCGCACCATCTTTACCCAAAGCACCATCGAAGTCCATGCTCCAAAGGCCATCTTCGTCTTCTAGATGTTGGAATTCTGCTTTTGTTTCAATCTTACCTTTACTGGTTGCTTCATTTTTTTGTTCTTCATTGAATTTCTACTCCTGTGGAGGTTGCTCAGAAGTAATTGCCACTTTTTTCTATCTTGATTAATAACTGCTCTAAAATATTTGGTACATCATCTACTTCTACGAGCTGAATATCTACATCATTCAATCCACTATCAGTGTACAAACCAAAAGACTCTAAATCTGTATGTACAACATTTATCGAAATATTTATGGGCTTCTCTTTACTAGTGATCATATATTTCATCTTCTTTTCCTGGTACAACTTCCTCAATTGACCGAAAACAGGGATTGTAGCATAAGAGAAGTCAAGTTGTAAAGTGCCTTTGAGTTTGGCTCCCCATGATCTAGACAACAACATACCAAATCGAGGTGGTATATCAGCTACTACCACATCCATCAAAACATTCTTGGTTGGGATTTGATCTAAGGAAACCACCAAATTTTTGATGAGACCAATGCAGTGAACTCTACTAGAATCAAATGAATACAAATCATGATATTTTCAGGTGATATCCAGGCCCAACTTTTCCATGATAGCCTTGGGCATCAAATTGTGGGAAGCTCCAGAATCAAGCATAGCATTGTGAAGAATATACTCATGTATTCTAAGAGTCAAATAAAAGGGAGGGGCCTCACTATCTTCTAGTTGACCTTCGATAGCTAGACCAAAAATAAGTTCAAGGTGATCATTCTCAACATTCACCATGTTGTACAAAGGATCAATTTGCATTATTTTAGACACATGGTGTTTGTAATGACTATTCTTAACAAGCTCAGTCAAAGGAATGGACACTTTCAATTTAGCAATTTCACTTTCTAAATTAAAAGATGTGACTTTTTCTACCTCTTTGACACCAATGTGCCTCTTATCCGTTTGCTCCTTTGTTGCACTATCCTTTTTATGAT
Source organism: Pinus taeda (assembly GCA_000404065.3). NCBI lineage: Eukaryota > Viridiplantae > Streptophyta > Pinopsida > Pinales > Pinaceae > Pinus > Pinus taeda. The sequence continues at coordinate 133,786 of APFE030336810.1, forward strand.
TGTCTCTCTTTTGCAGCTGTACTTGTTGATGGTTGATTTACCTTGCTAGGATTCTAATCGGCATGCTCCTTTCCTTTTTTTTGATTGTTTGAGAGATCATTCTTTTACTGAACATCCTTCCTCTTCTGAATAGGACTGACTGGTACATATATGGTTCTCAAAGAATATTTTTTCTGCTGTGCACTCAAAGCATTCATGTAACCATACTGATAATCATCAAATTCAGTCTCCAAAACAACATCATTTGCTAAAATGTAGTCCTTATCCTTTAGAGTGTCAGAACTTTATGCATACTCCTCATCTTCGGTTAGAAATATAGGCATACCATTTGTAGTGAAGAAGTGATTTGTTTCAATTACCGGATCTTCCTCCTCTTCTTCTTCCACTCCTTGAACATGATTCTGCTATAACGAAGTTCTGATATGCTGTTGTTGTTGCGTTGGTTGTTCTGGTGCTTTTTGCTCTCTTTGCTTGATTCAGAATTGGGGCTGCTGCTACCCTCTAAAGTTTGGGTTCTGGATCTGTGTTTCAGGTCCGTCTGTGATGGACAACCAGTCAACCATCCTTTCCATTGTTTGAATCAATGTATCCATTTTTACATATGAATTAGATGATTCTTTTTTCACGGTCACTCTTTTATTTGATCTCATTCTTGCTCTTTTGGCCAGCAAATTCGCTTCTACACTCACAACATTATTTTGCATGTCTTCTAGAGTTGTAGGATCATGTTGACGCAACTGATATGCCATATCGACATCAAATCCATCTAGAAACTTAAGCAAAGCCAATCCCTCTGGTGGTTTGATATTTGCAGGGATAGCATTGTATACTGCATTAAATATCACATAATAGTCTTGCACACTCTCGCCAACATTTATTTTTATGTTCTCATATTCAGACAAAATCTGAAGAGGATTCTTCTTCACCTCTCACCGATCTAGAAACTACCTCTGGAGGAGAGGTAGAGTAGTGATAGAAGCTGCTGGTAGGGCTCTAAACCATTTCTGAACTTCTCCTCCAAAACTTTGTATGAATAGCCTCACAATCACATCTTCAATTTCAACTTCATGGAGGTCAAAGAAATCATTCATCTTGTCTATGTGTTGTTGAGTTGTAATAGTTTGAGTGCCGTCGAAGAAAGGTATTTTGGTTTGATAATCAGGGGGCATGGCACTAGGATTTTGAGGAAAAACAAGGGGTTCATATCGGGCAGCCATAACTGGAAGTGGGGGAGGTGGATTTAAAACAAGGATTGGGATATTCGAGATAACCAAAGGGGGATTAATGATAGCTTGAGTGGTGTGGAAAATCTATGACGAAGAAGGTGGAGGATGAGAGATAGTTTGAGTGGTAGTAGATGCAATGGAAGAATTTCAAAAATCAAAAGATGGCCTATGAATATTATTTTGCACCCAAGTGTTTAAGTATGAATAAGATGCGACCTTGATTTATTGTGTGAAAACAAGCCTTCAACGGGGTTATAAAGAGATATAGAGGAATCAACAACTATATGATCAATCCAACTTAAAGATTTACTGCGAAATAAACTCTGCTCAAAATTAATATCAAACTCAATGTCTTGCAAAGTGTCTAACCTTCCCGGGAGTGAATTAACTTGAGATATGAAATCCTCACTTGATTGTTCTCCAGCTCAACTAAATTTCTCTGCAACTTTCTTAGATTTTTGCCCAATTTTATAAGGATCATTGACAATGGTTGGAGGATTCAGATATGGATGGGATCTGGTGTACTTTCGGGAAGCCAATATGTCTAATTTTGCAAATTAAGATATTGCTTTACAACTTTCCAATTCAGCCTATGATTAAATTATAAAAATCATCATCCACAAGCTTAAGAATTCAAATAAAACATCTTACTGGGGTGATTAATTTCTAATCTTTTGTTCCCCAGTATGGTTTCCACTATGTTAGCACCTGGATTGAACCTCAGGCTGAATAAGGCAATTCCAGGGTAACCACAAACCACGCTTAGCCAAGCCACTAGCCCTACTATGCCAGAGAGGGCTCTCTCAGTAAGGATTCAGCCAAATTGACTAGATCTAGAAACTAATATTAGGATTGGTATAGTAGCACAAGGTTTGATTTGATTTTGAAGGGTTTTGTTGGATCAGGAGGAGCCAAAAAATTAGGAAAAGGAAATTAGGTCAAAACTGCAGGGTGTTCGATGGGGCAAGGTAGGCACAAATATTAGAACCTTAGGGTTTGATGGATGAGGTGATTTAAAGATAGGGGAGCAGCTAGAAAGAGCATGTAAACAAGATGGATTCTTCCTAAACTGAAGAAGACATAGAATGTGAATATTCCCCCAAAACAAAGCATATAATTATGGGTTTTTCCTATCAACTTGAAAACATCCACTTAAAAGCAATGAAAGGATTGATGAAGTATAAAAACATTCTAACATCATCACAATAGAGAAAACTGAACTAAACATCATACCACATGGATCCCAAATAAATGGCTGCAATTTTTCATTATTCTCCTGCTAAAACTGATACAAAATGATGTCTACTCAAAGCATAAGAATCCAGCTGAGTCCAACCTGTTAGCGCTCAAATCCGCCTTAGGCTGAAATAAGGCAAGACTCAAGGCCACATCAAACCACGCTCAGCCTCGTAGCTAGCCCGACGAGGACAGGAGAGGGCTCTCTCTGGGTCAAACTCGACAAAAGATATTCGAAAAGGCTCGAGATGACCGAATTGATGGCTGATTTTAGGCTAGGTATTAAGTACAAAGAATTTAGGATTGATTTTTTATGATTTTTTTGAAGTCAAGGGAAAGGCAATTTTGGGTGTGGGGATGAGGCACAGTTTTTGCAGAGGTCCACTTGGGGAAAGATAGGCAATTGCTTTGATGTCTTAATGCAAGTGATATGGATAGATCAGACCGGTGAGAGGCTAAGGAGAGCAAGGGGTCTCAAGGATTCTCCTTAAACTGAAGAAAACATAGAATATTAAACAAATTTAAAGGCAGAGCATGGCAGTTTCATGGATTCTACCTTAACAATTCATTTGCTTAATAAGAGAAGATTCAATAAAGATAATGATGCACATACATAGCTTACAAGAACTGAAAGAAACACACCATCAAGACATAAAGCCACATGGATCCCAAGTAGTGCTGCAAAACCCTGGTCTTCCTTTGCCAAAAGTGCTGGTAAAATATGTACAATATAGTCTCAAAACTATCCCAAGATTCCAACCTCTACTACTGAATGAAAAATTACATATATAGACCAAGCCAAACCATTCCCTAACCTCTAGGGGTCGAGCTCCTCCTTCTAGGAGCTTTTTCAACCAATTCTAAACTGAGCACTACAAATTAGGCAATCAAAACAACTTGCTTCTATAAACTTGGAAACCATTTCATTCATTAATTTTTTGCCATTTTATGAATGAATCTTCTAGAATAGGTAAAAAGTGCCATGTCAATCATGAAATTACATTAGTTACATCAAAGAGGGTGAAAAATCCCATGAAAAGTCAAAATTGGTCAAAAGCTGCATTGTCCTGAGCTGAAGGTGCAAAATTGGCCAATTTCCCCAACGCGTAGCGCGCCATTTCTCTACGCGTAGCGCGCCTTTCAGGCCAATTTTTAGGTACTTCCCGGCATCCAAATGAGGCAAAAGTGGGCTTGTTGGAACGGTATGGATGTCTACATGCCAGCCCAAGTGGAATTTTTCCATTTGGTGGTCATTTGCCCCTCCAAAATTGCAATCTCCCAAGACTACTTCCTGTGTGTCCAAAAAGTGGCAGAAGGTCATTTTTTGCTTGTTTTTTGACCTTTTGGGGGCTCAAATCTCCATGAAACTTCTTGGACATGGCTGAGCAAGTGTATTTTGTCATGAAAAATCCAAAAATGCAAACCTAACCTCCCTAGAAGTCTAAGACTCTCTAGCGACAAACAAAACAAACAAGAGAAATCCTTCTCTAAACATACATTATCCTATGAGAAACCAAGTGTTGTTCGATCCTACCTCAAATCCAACGTTTGTTGTAGCAGTCCAGCCTTGCTGATCCAAATGAGCTCCTCCTTCACTTTAAGACCTACATACACTAACAGTCAAACGATTACATAACACCTGAATATTTCATAAAACAAAGCATATTCATCATATAGACCAACGAGTATATGAAATAATTCATTAACAACAAATCATTGAGAAGAATGGACTTATTTGTATTAAGGAAACAAAAAAGGAACCATTACAACCTGAGCCTTGGTGTTGTGCAAGCTCCTCCCAGAGTCTAGTAAGAGATTTCCTCTACTTTGACAAGCTCACCCACTTCCAATATGGCAACAAGAAAGGATGGTAATCTCTCCTCACAAATTTACAATGGAAGTCCTAATTCCAGCAGCATCTACCCT
>APFE030336810.1:152651-242111 GCA_000404065.3 Pinus taeda
AGCGTTGATTTTAATGGCTGTTCTTTAAGACAAAGGTGATGGAGATGAAACTTGGTGGTGTATAGACTCGACTTCAATTCTCTAAAAGATGCACCTAAGATGATTGATAATGTTCTCTTTTCAATGAATGTTCTAATTAAGAGAGTTGAGAGAATGCAATCTTTTCAATAAAAACAACTTTCTTAAAAGACAATCAAAGAAACAATTCTCTTATCTTTCAAAGCGCACAAAACATGACCACTCTTTACTTCACGAAAAAATTCCTTTCTCTTTCAAAGACATCAAATGCTACTCTAAAGCAAATTTTGCAAAGGAGATCGTTGATAGTTTCCTATTTAATAAAAGCATGTAAAATTAATCTAATTAAAGCAATTTCAAGATCTATGAAAATATATGAAAAATCACTCAAAAGCAAATAAAGGAAATTTACCTAATCTTTCCCTAACAAGTAAATCTAAGAAGGAAAAGTTTACTAGGATGATTCCGGGATGTTTTACTTGGCAACAATCAGTCCAAGGACTAGTTTATGCAGAATCACAAACTAATCAAAACAAAAACTCAATCTCTTTTTGTTCTTTTTGAAAATGAAATTCACAACTTTAAATGAACAAGCTATATCGAAATTTTGCAAAGAGGCGACACAAAGGTAGGTCGCTCACTCGGGTAGACTTTACGATTGGTCCGACTCCTAAGAAGACTGAGAAAACCAGAGATATCTAAGGCTTCGCAACTTCTAAACCCAAAGTCACTACAGGACCAATAAAAATCGAAACCCTAAGGCTGAAATCTCAATGAATTTCACTAAAACTTTCGACACTATTGGAACAAGTGCAGGTGAAGATTTTTGACAGTCAACCAGTGGATCTGGGCAGTAAACACTAAGAAAAACAAAATCTAAAGGGAAAAATTGATGAAAAAGGAAATTTTCTCAATTTTAACAGGGTACGCAGGCAGCCTGTTTAACCAGGTGCGTGCACGCTCTGTGTACACAGATACAGTGCATACAGGTACGCACTGTGTCTAACTCAGAGGGTGCGTACTACTGCAAAATGAAGAAAAACTAAGTTCTAACTCGACTCTAAGCTAATCCACCCAAAAACACAGTCAAGCAACCAAAAAAAAAAAGAAACAAGACTCTTTTCATATCAAAGTAATACTCAAAGGAAAAATCAATCACATCAATGGATTCCCCAGTGGAGTCGCCAATTTTTCAAGCGGAAAGAGTTATTTTTGCTGACAAACTAACATCCCTAGGAGTCTAAGACTCTCTAGTGACAAACAAAACAAACAAGAGCAATCCTTCTCTAAACATACATTATTCTATGAGAACCAAGTGTTTTCCGATCTTACCTTAGGTCCAACGCTTGTTGTAGCAGTCCAACCTTGCTGATCCAGATGAGCTCCTCCTTCACTTTAAGACCTGCATACACTAACAAAGCAAACGTTTACATAACACCTGAATATTTCATAAAACAAAGCATATTCATCACATAGACAAAGGAGTACATGAAATAATTCATTAACAACAAATCATTGAGAAGAATGGACTTATTTGTATTAAGGAAACAAAAAAGGAACCATTACAACCTGAGCCTTGGTGTTTTGCAAGCTCCTCCCAGGGTCCAGCAAGAGATTTCCTCTACTTTGACAAGCTCACCCACTCCCAATATGGCAACAAGGAAGGATAGTGATCTCTCCTCACAAGTCAACAATGGAAGTCCTAATTCCAGCAGCATTTACCCTTTAGAATGTTCAGCTTTCAACTTCTCCTCCTCTGGCCCAAGGCCTGTATTTATAGTGTTCTAGAGGAAGTTATTCAGTTCCAACATCAATGGGATACTCCCTCTTTTGGATGGGGTAGCTCCTCTCTTGATGGGATAAGTTCCTCTATGATAGGGATGCATGAACCATCTGGAGGCGCTCAATACACGTCAAACACTCTTCTAGAAGGCTCTAGAAGTGACCACAAGTAACTTTTTTAAGATGAAACTCGCGCCTTTTGACCTTTACAGGGGTACGCACCCATCCTTTGGCTTATAAAGCATACAAGTACGCAGGTACAATGAGTTTGGGATGCGTACACGCAGGCAAGGTAGAGAGAATCTGTGTACCCAGAGATAAACATGTTTTTTAGTGAATTTTTCTCTTTTTTGAAGTTTGACATGAAGAGCAGATGTATTAGGCTTGACAAGGAGGATAATATGACTATTGACGGAGCCATATTAACTGCAGATAGTCATGGTGACAAATTTCAGTGTAACAACCGCATCTGTAGCTTGTCGAGTAGGAATTGCTTCAATCCATTTTGTGAAGTAGTCCGTGGCCGTCAATATCCATCGATGCTGTCCTGATGATGCCTGATGAATTTCACCAATGAAATCCAATCCCCACTGCTGAAAAGGTGCGCTGATTTCAATTGGTTTGAGAGGCAAAGGCTGGAGCTTCTGCTTTCCTTGAAAAAAATTTGGCATTCGTGACAATTTTTAACCGCTTTATATACATCTGAAAATAATGAAGGCCAATAATAGCCTGCCCTTAGTATCTTGTTTGCCGTGGTCTTCCAAAACAAATGACCTCCACAGTCTCCTCTATGAAAGTCTTCTGTGACTCTTTGGGCTTCATCCTCTACAAAACAATTTAATAACATTCCGCCAGGGTCTTTCCAAAACAATGCTGAATCGAGAATGCAAAATTTGGTAGCCTTTAATTTCAATGTTCTACTTCTGTTTCTTGGCATTCTAGGAGGCAAAGATAAATGCTGAAGTACATATAAAATATCAGCATACCATGGGGAAGAAAGAAACATTTCAGATACCTGAATGGATGGGTTCTCCTCATCTTCATCAGACATAGCAACAATTAAACTTATGTCTAGGATTTGCAGATTTGTTTCAGCCATTAGCTTCGCGAGTCCTTGACCTTTGATCAGCTTGATGGGTTTAATTTCAACATCATATTCTAACAACACAGAAATCCACTTACCCCTTCTCGCTTCTGGATCTGCCTGTACTAAAACATCTTTAACTGCTGCGTTAGGAACATAAGCTAGAATATGAGAATGCAATATGTACACACAGAAATCCTTCAAGGCCTTTACAAGCGCCAATGCTTGCTTCTCAATGATGTTATATTTCAATGCTCCATCTGTAATTATGCGACCGAAAAAGGAAATGGGCTTTTCTACACCTTCTCTCTTCTGCATTAGCACAACTGCCAAAGTGTGCTCAGAAGCAAATGAAAATAAAATAAAATCTTGAGTGTAGTCGGGGCTGATCAAAATAAGAGCTGTAGAAAGAGCTAATTTCACTAGATTAAGTGATTTAACCGCCTCTTCGGTCCACTTTACCTGGCTGTCCCTTTTGAGCATACTTGTGATCTCTCTTAGATGCTCTGCTAGATTTGGAATAAAACGACACAGAAAATTCAGTTTACCATTGAAAGATTGGATTTCTTTCTTATTCCGGGGCTGTTCAATTTGCTAAATGGCTTCAACATGTGCTGGATCAATACGGATGCCGTCTTTAGATATGATGTGACCAAGAAGTTTTCCCTCATCCATGGCAAAAAGACTCTTTTTCGGATTCAACGATATGCCATATTTTCTGCACTTTTGGAAAACAATTTTCAAATTATACAAATGTTCCTCATCAGAATTTGAAAACACGGTTAAATCATCAAGATAAACAACCAAGAATGCATCTTTTTCATTGGTGAAAGCCACGTCCATTGCACGCTAAAAGGTAGCTCCTGCATTTTTCAAACCAAACGACATCTTTGCATAATGAAATGTTCCCCATGGAGTGGTGAATGTGGTCTTGTCACGGTCATCTTCATGCACTAAAATTTGATTGTAACCTGAATAACCGTCGAGTAGTGACATCCTTGATGCTCCAACTACTCGCTGCAATATATGATCCATTTTGGGCAGCGGATAATTGTCCTTTAAGGATACTTTATTTAAATTTCTGAAATCAATACATAAACGGATCTCACGTGTCTTCTTTCTTACGGGCACCAAGTTTGATATCCAATCTGAAAATCGAATAGGCACAATGATTCCTAACTTATATAATCTGTTTACCTCTTTCTCAATTGATGGCAGCAATTTGGGGTTGATTCTCCTCAACTTTTGACGAAAAGGCTTCTGATTTGGCTTGATAGGAATAGTATGCTGGATGATATTTGTATCATATGTTTTCATATCTGAGTAATCCCATGCAAATACATCAGAGAATAAAGACAACAATTTCATATATTCAGCTTTTACCTTTGGTGATAATGACCTTGGTAACTTAACCATCTTGGGATTTTCAGCTGTCTCGATGTTTACCTCTTCAACACCCTTTTCAGTCGGTCTCAATGTCGGTTTGCGGGCCACATCATCGTGGTCAAACAGCTCCTCTAAAGGAATCAAACCTTTAGGAATAATATTGTCCTTAAGTTGCAGCACATCCATTTGATTTACTTGTATGTTGTCATCACCATCATCATTTTCAGTATCTATTGAGGAATCTTTGAACTTACCCTTATTTTGCAGAAACTCATTAATCTCTTCATCATCTTGAAAAAATTGCCAACATCGTTGATTATCTGGGATGGTGGGACGATGCTTCACATGAATCTCAAATTTGTTGCTAGAATTCATTGGAATTTTCAAATTGCTTGCTACCTTAACAAGTCCATCCGCAACACCATTTTGTAGGCGAGGCACACATGTCAGGGTATAATCAGAAAACAACTTCAAAATGTCTAAGACTGCATTACGATATGCCCTCATGCAAGCATGTTTGGCCTGAAACTCACCCTTAACTTGCTTTATCACCAGCTCGGAATCCCCATAGACCGCAATCTTCTTAGCTTTTAGTTTCTTAAGAATCTTTAGGCCAGCGATGAGAGCCTCATATTCTACCTCATTATTTGAACAATCAAATGCTAGTTTATAAGAACACACTCTCACCTTGCTTGGAACTTTGTCTTGAGTGAAAAAGTACTTCGAATCCACACACCAATACCAGCACCATCACTACCTACCACGCCATCAAAATCCATGGTCCAAAGACCACTTCATCCTCCTCCAAGTGCTGAAATTGTACTGCCTCTGATTTTTCTATTTGCTGCCCCTTTTCTTCAGCTGTTTGCTCCATGATAGCTTGCTTTTCTCCTCTTTCCTTTTGTAGTACTTCTCTGAAATTTTCGGTGATCTCTAGTATATCTTCTGCTTGAACTAACTGACTATCTATATCATTAAAACTACCAGCAAATAAAACAAACGACTCCAAATCAGTATGTACATAATTTACAGGATGATTGATCAGCTTCTCTTTACTAGTTATCATATATTTCATCTTTTGCTCGCGATATAGCTTTCTCATTTGACCGAAGACTGGAATTGTGGCATAAGAGAAGTCTAACTGCAAAGTACCCTTCAACTTAGCTCCCCAAGATCTCAAAAATACCAAACCGTGGAGGAATGTCTTCCACAACCACATCCATCAAGACATTTTTCGCCGGGATTTGATCTAAGCTAACAACCAGATCTTTGATGAGCCTGATACATCTCACGTGGCTGGAATCAAATGAATATAAATCATGATATTTTTTGGTAATGTCTAATCCCAGCTTCTCCATGATTGCCTTTGGCATCAAATTGTGTGAAGCACCCGAATCGAACATGGCATTATGCAAGACATATTCATGCAATCTCAAACTGATATAAAAGGGAGGAACATCACTCTTAGGAGACTGACCATCCAGTAGTGGTCCAAAGATCAATTCGGGCTGATCATCTTCAATGTTCATCGTGTCAAGCATGGGATCAAAGTTCAGAATTTTGGAAACTTGACCTCGGTAGCTGCTGTTTTTCATGATTTCAGTCAAAGGAATAGATATTTTTAATTTGGAAATTTCATTTTCCAAACTAAATGCTGAAACTTTGTCGACTTCTTTGACCGGAATCTCTCTTCTATCTTTGATTATAGCTGCCTGATTTGTCCTTTCTGCTACTGATATCTTGCTAGTTGTGGGATCAATTGTCTCTTTTCCTTTCTTCAGCGGTGTCGGTGAATCCATCTTTGGTGTTGTAGCTTCTTTCCTTTTCTGAATGGGATTGATAGGCACATCTCGATTCCTCAATGAATACTGCTTCTATTGAGTGGACAAGGCATTCAAATATCCTCTTTGGTAATCATCTAAATCTGCATCATTAGCCAAGATAAAATCTTTGTCTTGCTGGGCGCCTGAACTTTCTCCATACTCATCTTCTTCGGTGATGTAAATGGGCAGATCATCAGGAGTAAAAAAGTGATTTTGGTCCCCTGCTACATCAACATCTTCATTCGAATCTTGAGTTATAAAATTCTGCAAAAGTGGAGTTTTGGTTGGTTGTTGGGTTGCCGGCTCTTGTACTCTTGGTTCACGTTGCTTGATTCTGTACTGAGGTTGCTGCTGGCCACGGTAATTTGGATTATGAATCTGCTGTTCTGTTTTGTCAAGGTTGAGTCTTTTGAACATCTCGCGAAGCCAAGGTGGTTCTGATGATGTAGATTCTTCTTTTATAGTCACTCTTTTCTCTGCCTTCAAATGTGCTCTCTTGTCGTTCAGATTTGCCTCAATATTGACAACGATCTTTTGCATATCTTCTAAAGTAGGTGGATCTCTATCCCGTAATGAGTAAGCCATCTCCGGATCAAAACCATCCGGGAATTTAAGAAGAGCTGATTTTCTAGATGGTCTTAAATCATCAGGGATATCATTATAAACTGTATTGAACCTGATAATATAATCTTGGACAGACTCACCGGGATTGCGTTTGATATTATTCTACTCGGCATTAATCTGGAGCGGATCCTTTCTAAGTTCCCAACGATCAAGAAACTGCTTCTGAAGCTCAGCCAAGGTAGGTATACTTCTAGCTCCCAAACCTTTGAACCATTTTCTAACTTCTCCTCCGAATGTTTGCACAAACAATCGCATAGTTACATCTTCATCATCTATTTCATATAAATCATAAAAGGTTGCCATTTTGTCTATGTGTTGCTGAGCGGAAAGACTTTGAGGAATGCCATCAAATAAAGGAATTTTACTTTGGTAATCCGCTGGCATATCATGCAATTACTGAGGTAAAGCAAGAGGTGAAAAGCGAGTAGCCATTGCTCTTGGTGGATTTACTCTCGGTGTTGTTGGCGAAGTGGATGCAACTACTGTATGGGGAGTATGCGGAGGTGTATGCGGAGGAGAGGTAATGTGAGATGAAGAAGGGGAATTAGCTGTAGATTCAGAGTAGGTAATTATAGGCTGCAAAGGAATGGTAGGAATGAAAGGAGGTTCAGTAGGAACCCTTGAGGTAGATGCCGTGATGGTGGATCCAATGTTTGCAGATATGGCTTCCAAAAACTCAGAAAGATTGGCTGCTTGGATGGTGGTTTGAAGGTGTCTCAAGATAAAATTGTCAATTAATTTATTATGCCTTTCAATTCAAGAGCTGCAGCGAAGTCAAGATTTGGAACAATAGAATCGAGAGCATTTTCGGACTTAGTCTTAAACAATGACAATTCAAACTTTGCGTCGAAAGGAATGTCTTCAAGGTATTCAAAAAGTGCAGGACATGAATGAGATTTAACCAATGGAGTCGCCGAGCTTTCTTGACGAAGGAATTTTCGAATCAGATTTGGATTTTCATAAATAGGAGGTGGATTCGAATCTGGATTAGCTCTTGTATGTCTTTTCGAAGCCAGTGTATTTATCAGGAGATCAAAAGAATGAAGGTAATTAAGCTAATCGTTTATTAGACTCAATCATCCAAAGGTCTAAAACGATCAAAAGTGCTAGGGTGATCTGCAAGTCAAAGTTGCGCAAGCTAACCAGAGATTGACTGAAGCAACATTTATCTACTTTCGCTTATGCATAGCAAGAGCGTTTTGAAAGCTACCTGGCGTGACTTCAGACTCCGTCTAAGACTTGTGAAGCAAAATCATCAACAAGCAAACCATTTGAGATTTCTTCCCCAGTATGGTCGCCACTATGTTAGCGCTCAAATCTGCCTTAGGCTGAAATAAGGCAAGACTCAAGGCCACATCAAACCACGCTCAGTCTCGTAGCTAGCCCTATGAGGACAGGAGAGAGCTCTCTCCGGGTCAAACTCGGCAAAAGATATTCAAAAAGGCTCGAGATGACCGAATTGATGACTGATTTTAGGCTAGGTATTAAGTACAAAGAATTTAGGATTGATTTTTTATGATTTTGTTGAAGTCAAGGGAAAGGCAATTTTGGGTGCAGGGATGAGGCACAGTTTTTGTAGAGGTCCACTTGAGGCAAGATAGGCAATTGTTTTGATGTCTTAAAGCAAGTAAGATGGATAGATCAGACTGGCGAGAGGCTAAGGAGAGCAAGTGGTCTCAAGGATTCTCCTTAAACTGAAGAAAACATAGAATATTAAACAAATTTAAAGGCAGAGCATGGCAGTTTCATGGATTCTACCTTAACACTTCATTTGCTTAATAAGAGAAGATTCAATAAAGATAATGATGCACATACATAACTTACAAGAACTAAAAGAAACACACCATCAAGACATAAAGCCACATGTATCCCAAGTAGTGCTGTAAAACCCTGGTCTTCCTTTACCAAAAGTGCTGGTAAAATATGTACAATATAGTCTCAAAACTATCCCAAGAGTCCAACCTCTGCTACTGAATGAAAAATTACATATATAGACCAAGCCAAACCATTCCCTAACCTCTAGGGGTCGAGCTCCTCCTTCTAGGAGCTGTTTCAACAAATTCTAAACTGAGCACTACAAACTAGGCAATCAAAACAACTTGCCTCTATAAACTTGGAAACCAATTCATTCATTAATGTTTTTCCATTTTATGAATGAATATTCTAGAATAGGTAAAAAGTGCCATGTCAATCATGAAATTACATTAGTTACATCAAAGAGGGTGAAAAATCCCATGAAAAGTCAAAACTAGTCAAAAGCTGCATTGTCGTGAGCAGAAGGTGCAAAACTGGCCAATTTCCCCAACACGTAGCACGCCATTTCTCTACGCGTAGCGCGCCTTTCAGGCCAATTTGGAGGTACTTCCTGGCATCCAAATGAGGCACAAGTGGGCTTGTTGGAAAGGTCTGGATGTCTACTTTCCAACCCAAGTGGAAAGTTTCCATTTGGTGGCCATTTTCCCCTCCAAAATTGCAATCTTCCAAGACTGCTTCATGTGTGTCCAAAAAGTGGCAGAAGGTCATTTTTTGCTTGTTTTTTGACCTTTTGGGGGATCAAATCTCCATGAAACTTCTTGGCCATGTCTGAGCAAGTGTATTTTGTCATGACAAATCCAAAAATGCAAACCTTTCCTGAAATGGACCTCCTCAACTTAAGGGTAGCGTGCGGCGCGCTACGCGTTGAGGGCAAAAACTTGTTTTTGACAAAAAATTTCAAAATTGACCAAAATTGCTCCAAATTGTCTGAATTTTGAGCTGAGGGTGTATCATTGAGTTCCATGCTCCTTCAAGGTGGGTTCAGCCAAAATCTAAAGTGGATCGGGACTTTTCCTCCGTTTCAGTGCCTTGGCCAATCGTCTTTTGAGTACCTTCATTTTTGCTTTGCACACATGCATGCGGGCCCAATAATGATTTTTCATGTGGCGGAGCATATATTTGTCTCTATTGGCTTTTGCCAACAACTTTTCCAAGTGAGTGTTCACCCGAATGAGCATAGATTCCCGATCTATGGGTGTCAAATCACCGGGTCTCCTACAAGCCAATTCCCGGTCTTCACGAATCTTCCGCTGCTCATAAAGCTCGTGCTCATCCTCCAACTGTTTGTTGCGCTGCTCCAAATAGTTAATCACCCATTTTTCCATCTGCAATTTCTTGTGCAGCGACTCATTCTCGGCCCTTTGCTCTCGGATGATCTCCTTGAGCTCTGAGGTAGGAGAGCTAGCATCAATATCAATGACATGTGTGTCCTGACCTCTTGAAGGACCCTCATCAATCATGGGCCTCTTGCCCCTGTCCTGAACCTGTACCTGTGCTGAAGAAGATGGAAAGACCCCTTCCACATGATGTGGATATAGTACTCGCTATGTCGATGAAGTCAACGAGACCCCTTCCACCCTGGGTGCAGATAGTACTCGTCGTGCAACTGCAAATAAGGCTCTGGGGCCTTTCTGATATGTTACATATGCTGGAGCATCAACATGCTCGGTCTCATGAATGTTCGACTGCTGTGAAGGCCCCTCATGAATGTTAAACTGCTGTGAAGGCCCCTCATCATGGACAATCTCAGGAGGTGGGTGTGGCACTGTGAAGAAGTCGCGAGAAATGAAATCCTCCCATGGAATACCTTGCTGTGCCAACTGATGCATCACTATGATCTCGATCAGTGCATAATGATATATACTTTTGAGTTGCTGTGCAGGGTTCTTCCTTTGCACTACGGGCACCATCTTCTCTATATTCCGGCACATGAAAAATGGAATGTTCATCATTCGTACCAGGGTAAAATGCATCAACAAACGGATATGGTACGAATATAAACATGAAAATTGGCCCTCACAAGTAAAATAGCGCATAATAAGCCTCATCAAGGGTGCATACTCCTCCCTTAGGAATCTGAAAGGAAAAACAGTAGTAAGGTTCCTCATGAATCGGGGTTTGATGTATGGTTGATAATGAAATTTTCCTAGTAGCTTGCGCTTGGTCCACTCTTCCCCAACATTTGGTATCCCGGTGGTTTGAGCAACAACCTCGGGTGATAGTGTGAAATCCACTCCTGCAAGGTTCACATGACCATTGTGCAAATGTAGGACAAACAAGCGGACTAATTCCCTGTGATGTTGAATTTGTGAGATCCTCTCACAATACTCAAAACTTGATTGGTACCGAAAACAAGACAGTGCAAGTGGACAAGCTTGCAAATAAGCCAAAGAGGCGGGCTCCTCTCTAACATGCCGACCACCTTTACCACCCTTGTGATGCCTCCTAGGCACTTCTTCCTCCGGTGTTGATCCACTGTAATCACTCTGCTCATAATCTGATTCGGTTTCTGACATGGTTTTGAAGACAGGATGGCTGAACTGTATATGTTGACTGTGCACACAATTGATTGCTGTTTGACTTTTTCAAATGCTGTTACCAAGGGGACATAAAGACAAGGGAATTGTTAGGGGAAGGGAAACATGAGGGAATCAGGGGAAATGAAAATAACGAGGAATTTATGGAAGGGAAAGGACATAGGAAATTATGATAGTGTAGGGTTTGGGGTGAAGTAAGTTTTGGGGCTAAGTAGGGTTTGGGATTTTATGGAGGAATATTATGGAATTTTATGGGAAATTTGAAAAGAAATGCTGATGAATATGGGGGAAAAAAGGAGGATGAAAATGGGAAAACCTTGGGCAACATATCACTTTGAAACCCTATCAAACTTGGTCTTTCAATTTACACACCAACATTAGGGTTTTTTGCTTTCAATTTCATGGCATATTTGTCATATTTCTTTTACATTAATTTTGCAAAAAATAACAAAAAAAGCATGAAAAGAGCTTACTTGTATCTTGCTTGAGCTGAGAGAGGTTTTTTGTGTGTTTCCTGCAAGTTATAGGGCGAAAAACCCAACGCGTAGCGCCCCCTGCCCAACGCGTAGCACCCCTTCAACGCGTAGCGCCCTTGTAAATTTTCACTGCGAAAACCTCCCCAACGCGTAGCGTGCCCTTCCCAACGCGTAGTGCGCTATCAAAACTGCCCACTTTGCTCAAGAACTCATAAAATCGCCTTTGCAAGTTTACACTTAGCTTGTGAGAGGCAAATGAGTTACAAATGAAGATTAATGTGCTTCTATAGGCTTCTTTTAAATTTACATTTGCCCAAAACCCACTTTCTAATGTTTTGAGTGTTGACACTTTTTGAATTTAATTGGCTCTGACATTTGGTTTATTTTCTTTGAAAAATTGGTTGAACTGATGGTTTCTTCTGAAAATTTTTGCAGGGATAGCTTCTAAGGTGCTTTGGCAAAGGAGACCAAGGTTGCACTTTGACATTTGGAAAATTTGAAAATTTGAGAATTTTTACAAAAAATGAGAAAATGACCTTTGTTTTTCAAAAACAGAGTTTTGAAAACAAGGGGGAAATTTAGCTGTACAATAGTGAAAATTGTTGAAATGATGCTTTATGAAGGACATCCCACTGGCATGCTGGTCCTTTATGACTTCTCAAGACAAAATTTGACTCAACCCTAGACCTAAGACCTGGAAATTTAAAACAAGACAAATGACTCTTTGAAGACTTTATTCACTCAAACAAACCTGAACCAGCAGTGCCAAACAAGAGGGGGATAAAAGACACAAGCTCCTCTAGTAGAGTTATGGCATGCCTAACGGAATGCAACATGATCACGCTGATGGGACACCTAATTATGAAATGCAAAGAGCTTTGATCTCTGGTGGAGGGCTACTAGACCGACTCTAACACAACCCTTTACAATGAGAAAGAAAAAGAAGATATAGACATTAATTCAACCTCCTCCCATCCTCAGGGGTCAAATCCCTAATATGAGGAACTAATCCATCAAAAACTAAATAAGAAACTGGAATCTAGGCAACCTAACAACTTGCCTCTAAAAGGGAGGAAACTGATTCATTTGTCCTCAAGGTAACTTTTGATCTAATGAATCTACCCTCCAGTAACTACTATCCATCCTATTTACATGCCTAGTCACCATTTTCATCAATAAAACATAATCCATGAGAGAAAACCCAAAATTACAGTCATGGCACAGTGAAGTGAAAATTCAACACAAAATTGTCCTATGTGCAACGCCCAAGCTCTATGCACAACACTTTTTGCAGGGCCATTTTGGAGGTCTTCCTGATGTCAAAATTGAGCTCATGATAACTCATTGGAAAGTATGTCCTGTCTATTTTACAAATATGTCTTTATTCTCCATTTTGAGTTGATTTGACCACTCAAAAATGGATTCTCCCAACAGTGCTTCTATGCGCAGTGCCATGGTCAAAAAAAGGGGAGAAAGGTCATTTTTGGGGTTTTTTTGACCTTTTGGTTGGCCAATTTCACTTCAAAAGCTTAGAAAATGCACAGGGTGCATGTAATCATCATTTTGAATCCAAAAATGCTGACCATTTCCTGTTTGGATGCCCCTACGAAAAGCGCAGTGCCACTAAGCTAATTTTTCCGAGTAAAAAATTGGAAAATTCTTCAAAAAGGAAAAAATTCTCAAAACTTAAAATTTGTGGAGAACACCCCCATCAAGTGTCTGGGTTAGCCAAGGAAGATTCAGGAAGAAACCTAAGCCTATCACCCTCCTTTTTTCCTTTGAGTGCTTGTTTTAGCCTTGTCTTCATTTGCTTGACTCTTATGTTACAAATCTTGTTCCAGGTCCTGTAATGATGAGCCATGTGCCTAATGATTTGATTGTCCTTGTTGGCCCTTTGTAGCAACTTCTCCAAATGAAAATTGACCCTGCCAAGCCATTTCTCTATCCTCCTCAATCTCCTTTTCAAGCCTTTGTTCTGTAGTCAAGGTGGCTGGGGTTTCTTCCTCTTGCATTTCTGGTTTGCCTTTGTCACATTGCCTCTTTGCTTTGAGAAGTTCCAGCTCCATGAGGACATGTTTGTCACTTAGCTGCTTGTTCTCTTGCTCAAGGTATGAAACGACATACTTAGCTCTCACCATGTTGTCCATCAGTGCTTGGATTTGTGTATCTTTTTCCCTTATGGTTATATTTTCATTTGTTGCCTCATTTTGAGCCTCAAGTCAAATATCTTAATGCCATATTGAATGTGTGGCTATTCTGGTTCATCTTCTTCCATCAAATCAAAATTCTATTTCCTTTTCATCATTGAGGTTTTCCTCCAACATCTTTTCTTTCCCTTTATGCACCTGTTGTACCTGTTGTGTTGATGAAGAAGGAAAAGCCTCTTCCACAGTTTGTGGAGCAAACATTGGCCTATGAGCTGATAAAGAAGGCAAGACCCCTTCGACATCAGGTGGAGTAAACACTTTCCTATCCACTGTAAACAACTTTCTAACCCCTCTTTGATATGTTTTGTAGGTTTCTGGCTTCTCAACAACTTTAGTATCTTTAGCCTTCTTACTTTTCTTTACTTTGGCACTACTGGAAGGCCTTTCTGCTTCTTGAGGCACCAGTGGAGGAATTTGAGGACCATAGAAGATGTCATTGGCAATAAATGTATCCCAGGAGATGTTGAGGAGGTTGAGATGATGTAGCACAATCATCTTAATCAAGGAATAGTGATAAATATTATTCACTTGCTGGGGGTATGGCTCTTTCTGTACAATGTAGGCCATCTTTTCAATGTTCTTGAATAAGAAGCATGGGATGTTCATCATTTTCACTCTTGTGAAGTGCATAAGAAGCCTAATATGATAGGTGTACAATTTGGAAAATCTTCCCTCACATGCAAAATACTTCATAATGATCATCATCATAGGAGCATACTTGTCATGAAGGAACTTGAAAGGAAAGGTCCTCTTCTTTTCATTCTTGTACCTGGATTTGATTTATGGCTCATAGTAGTGCTCATCCAAATCTTGTGCTTTATATCATTTTCCCCCCACATTCAGAATCCTTGTAGCATCAACAATGATGGAGGATGAAACTATATATGTCACCCCGACAAGAGTTACCTTGTTATCACGGAGATTGGCTACAAAAAGCATGGCCAGCTCAGGATGATGTTGAACTCTTTGTACCTGCTCACAAAACTCATAACACCCTAGATGCCTAAAACAAGAGACAATCATATGAGAAGCCTATAACTCTCTGATGTTTGGTGGTTCCTCTCTGATAATTCTTCCTCCCTTACGTGGTTTTCTTTGATGCTGAGGTTCATCTCCCATGCTTTCACTTCCACTATTTTCCTCCACCTCATAATCTCTATCCTCTTTATCCATGTTTTTTGAATTTTAAGCTTTAGAAACCTTGTTTAAAGGCTCTAGGTAGCAAAGGAGTGATTTAGATGGTAGCTTGGATAATATTGGTGTTTGTTGGCCTTATGCGTAGCGCCTTGTACAGGTGCACAACGCTCTGTTTGTATGCGTAACCCTGTGCAAAAATGCACTGGCACACAGTCTCTATGCGCAACGCTCTACCTGTATGTGCAACACTCCCTGCTCTATACGCAACGCTTCCACAACTTTCCCTTTGCGCAACACTCCTTGCTCAATGCGCAACGCCCACGATTTGCTCAGCCACCAATTTGCTTCAACTCCCTTCTCTCCTTCAGCTCTCTTCTCTCCTTCAATTCTCTTCTCTCTCTTTGTCAAATGAGTATGATGAATTTTGAAAAATTATTTTGAAATCTTATATAGAGGGTGATTTTGATTTTCCCTTAAAAAAAACCCACTTTGTAATGTTTTTTGGAACTTTTACTTTATTTTGAAATCTCTGTTTAATGCTTTTCTTTCTTTGTCTCTTTTAAGGTGGATGGTGCTTTGATTGAATTGATTTCTTCAATGGTTGCAGCAAGGAAAAATGTCCGGGCAATTTATGAGAACACTTATTACATGAAATGATTTGAATTACATAAAAAAAATAAAAATATGAATATACTAAAATACTCTGTTTTCATCTCAAAAAACGTTTTTTGAGATGAAAATTACATCAGTGAAATAAGATCTTTGTACAATAACCATGACTTATTACCAATCACTTTTTGTTTATTGGTCTTCCTCATACCTTTGCTTCCTTTTTTACACTTGAAACTATGCTTTTGACCTTGGAAATGAACCCTAAGACCTAATGGAAACATGACTGCCTTGACTCCAAGGATAACATAACTGAAACCATAACTAAATGCAACATGGAGATGGGTCAGCAAAAGTACCTCATTAGGGAAAATTTGGTTTTCTGAGAAGAAGACAATCATCAGTGGACCATTTTGGCATGACCTAGTAGAATGACCAAAAATTCAGTATGAGACACCTAAAATGAAAATTCAAAGAGCATATTTGATCCCTGATGGAAGTATGCATATACTGACACTAACAAGTTGCATCTCAGGTCTTAGGTGATGGAAAATAAATTAATTAGCTCATAGTGTACATGTTAGGTCCCTATAATACTAGTGTGTTCCCTTATTATTATTGTCATTGTAGCCCCTTATTGTTATTGTTGTGCCCATATTGTTATTATTGTGCCCCATAGAAGCTCACTATTGTTATTGTTGTGCCCCATAGAAGCTCACTATTGTTATTGTTGTGCCCTTACATTATTGTTGTTATGTTGACTCTGATTATATTGTGACCCCTTAGACTCCTATATATAGAAAGGAGGTCTTGTAATTTGTATCATCCAAGAATTGTTCATTTGTGTAATGTAAATGACATTTCCCCCTGGAAGAGGCTACTTTTTAAGTCATTGATATATCTCTTCTATTTTGTGAGTTGGTTGTATAACAATTAGTTTCAGAGTTTTGGATTCTATGTTTTTGCTGCTTCAAACATGTCATTGTGGATTTTTCGCTATATTTTTTTTTATATGAAGCTTTAGAAGCTGAAATTAAAACCCATTTGAGCCTAAATTGTGATGAACCTCTTTACCTAATTTCATATATTTTCTCACTATATTTTCGGATATATGAACTGAGTAATTTAGGGTTTTTGTAGGCTCTCAAATTCAATATCAAACAGGTCACCTTACTAAAATCATCATAACTTTCTCTCTGAGCATCTGATTCAAGTTTCATAAAAAGTGAAAATAATAGGACAAACTGTAGTTTGTTGGGTATCGTTTTTAGTTCCGAAGGTCGAAATAGTGACACGTGGTACGTCGTACAAGTTCACTCTATTGAACCAGTCTATAATCAGGTCATCGTGGGAGATTGTGCATAACCATTTCTTGGAGAATCCAATCAGGATCATACTTGTGGGGTTTGAAAAGAGGACTTAGAGGGATATCATAGGCCAAAATGTCAGGACTTGGAGATCTGAAATTTCAGAGTTACAGTCGTTTCAAGATCGAGATCATCCAAAGTGGAAAAAAGGTGTGTAATTTTTTTAAAATTTGAACAAGTTCTTTTGAGAAAGTAGTTTGAAGTGATTTAAAGGGAATTGTGAAGCATCATTATCATTCATTGATGACCCGAAGAAAGAAAATGGAAACACCTAGTAAGCAACCTAAAATCTCTACTATGACACATGAAGAAGAGGAAGAAATATAACATGATATATCAAAATTATGAGACCAAGTGCAACAAATTTTTCTCTCACAAAAAGTAACTGAAACTAAGATGGACAGTTTAAAGAATGGATGGTATAGAAGCAAAACTTAAAGGCAACATGGAAGATTTGAAGATAGATTTGACAAAGTTGCTACAAGAAATGCTTACTAATGACGAAAGAGTAGTAAAGGAAACTCATGATCAGAACAAAAGAAATGTTAATCATGCTTTCATAGACTCTAATGTTGGAATAAGACCCACCATGTTCCAAATATCGATATGAAGAAATTTGAAAGAAATTATCCCGTAACATGGATGCTACAGATGGAGCAATATTTTGATCTCCATAATGTGCAAAAAAAAAAGGTACCCATTGTAACTTTATATTTGGAACCCAATCAGTTTGTATGGTATTGATGGCTTTGCTCTCGTAAACAAATTGTCACTTGGTCAATTTTTACGAAAGAAGTGATACACATTATGAGTATACAAGAAGAAACACCTTTTTTAGCCAATTGATAAATCTCAAACAAAAGTGTTCAATGGTGGAGCACAATGAGGAGTTCCAAAAATTGAATATAAGGGTAAAATATATTCCAAAGGAGCATAGGATTGATGCGTTCATAGGGACTTTAAAGGATAACATCCAACATGAGGTTCCCCTTTGTGAACTTGATTCATTGGAGAAGGCATTCAGGTTGGCAAGAAAAATTGAAAGCAAAATGATGGTAACAAGGAAGCCTACCACTCACAAATATAAAGATAGAAGTGTTGTTGCCCCTAGCCTTCCACAACCTACAAGGTTGACACCACAAAAATTGGAAGAAAAAAGAGAAAAAAGGTTTTATTACAGTTGTGATATCAAATACATTAAAGGTCATAAGTGTGCCGAGAAGAAATTATTTTACATATATTGTGAAGAGGAGGAAGAAAAGGAACAAGAAACATCAAAGAAGATGATATACACCAGGAACAAACCCTAGAGAAAGAATAAATGAATCCGACTATATCTTGTAATGAATTGACTGAAATTACCACTCCTCAAACTCTTAAGATAGAGGGATATATCAAGAAGGAAAAGGTATTAGTGTTGATTGATTAAGGCAATACCCATAATTTTATTCATTGTATGATAGCCAAGGAATTGAATTTCTTCATATATCCAGCACTAGAGTGTCAAGTGATGGTTGCAAATGAAGGAACCATCAATTTCTCTGGAAAGTGCCATAATATCAAGCTATTCATGGGAGAATATGTATTGAATAGTCAAATTCTTTCCATTCCAATGGGTGGTGTTGATGTTGTACTAGGAGTCCAATGTCTACAATCTTTGGGTATGATAGCTTTTAATTTTCAAGAACTTTTTTTTGTTTTGTTTTTTTTTTTTTTTTTTTTCGGAAGGAAAGGATGTTGAATTAGGGGTATCGCATGGAAACCGAAATAATCAACCTCTACTACATGCCAAGCTTTCTAAGAAATAGACACGAGGCGTAATTGCAAAATTATGTTTTCAAGGTTTCCCACATCAAACATTCATTCTCCGATCTCCAAAAATTCTGGAAATCATTCCAAGGTATTTTGAGACCCAACGGCCTTCCATTATTGTGATCATGATCTGATTTCATTTTATTCCAAGAAGGTCCTCCAAACATCAGCCTTACAGATATCCCTATGCCCAAAATAGTGAAATTGAAGTATTGGTGGTAGAATTGTTGAGGCTGGTATAATTCAACCTAGTCAAAGTTCTTTCTCTACTCCAGTAGTATTGGTGCACAAGAAGGATGGATCATGCATATGTCCAGATTATAGGGAGCTCAACAAGATCACTATTAAAAGATAAATTTCCCATTCCTATCATTGAATTATTTGATGAATTGCATGGAGAAACTTACTTCACCAAGTTGGATCTTCGTTCAAGATATCATCAAATCAGAATGAAGACTGAAGACATTATGGAAATAGCATTTAGAACTCATGAGGGTCATTATGAATTTTTTGTCATGCCTTTTGGCCTTACTAATGAACCTTATACATTTCAAAGTTTGATGAATTCCATTTTCAAACCCTTCCTTAGAAAATTTGTGTTAGTATTTTTTGATGATATACTAATCTACAACAAGTCTTGGAAGGATCATGTTCAACATGTTGATAGGTTTCTCAAACTATTGGAGGAGAAATGATTATATGAAAAACCTCTAAATATTTCTTTGGAGTACAAGAGGTGGAATATCTGGGTCATATCATATCTCATGAAGGTCTTAAGGTAGACCCTAGCAAAATTAAAGCCATTAAGGAATGGAAAATCTCTTTTATTATGACATATCTTTGAGGTGCTCAATGGACTAAAGCATATATGAGGATTTATCGGGTTGACATGGTATTATCGCAAGTTTGTTAAGAATTATGGGAGAATAGAAGCACCTCTAACAACATTACTGAAGAAAGATGCATCTTCTTGGACTCTAGAAGCAAAAAATGCCTTTAAACGTCTTAAAGAGGTAATGTGCCAAGCACTGGTCTTAGCTATGCTAGAGTTCACAAAAACCTTTATTGTGGAATGTAATGCCTTAGGAAATGAAATTGGTGCTGTTTTAATGCAAGAAGCAAGACCCATTGATTTTGAAATTCGTCTAATCAAAGTAAAGTATTGACACAGAGCTATTTATGAGAAGGAAATGTTGGAAATACTACATGCACTTAAGAAATGGTGACCTTACCTAATGGGAAGACACTTCAAGGTAAAAATGGATCATGATAGTATTAAATACTTTTTAGAACAAATATTATCTTTAGAAGAGTAGAAAAAATGGGTCACAAAGATGTTGGGTTGTGACTTTGAAATCATCTACAAAAAAGGGAAGCAAAATGTTGTTGTATACGCACTCTGAAGAAAGGATGAGGATGTGGAAGCATTGCTTTGTGCCATTTCTATTGTCCATCCAGATTGGATAAACAAAGCAAGGGATGAATGGAAGAATGACGAAGAAGTGTGGGAACTCATTCAAAAGTTTCATCAAGATCCCAATACATTTGATACATTTAGCTGGAAAAATGATTCGTTATGGTACAAAGATCACTTATAACTCTATAAGTATTCCCAACTCAAACAAAAGATTCTTTTGGATTTGCACACCTCTCCCTTAGGAGGACACTCAGGATTTTTAAAAACTTACCACAGGGTTAAGAAGATTTTTTTTTTGGATATTCAAAAGTTTGTGGCGAAATGTTTGGTTTTCCAACAAAATAAAGTTGAGACAATTAAGATCTCATGCCTATTACAACCTTTATCCATTCCAATTCAATGTTGGGAGGAGGTTTCGATGGATTTTATCATAGGTTTACCCAAGTACGAAGGAAAGAGTGTCATCATGATGGTAGTTGACAAAATTACCAAGTCGGCACACTTTTGTGCATTATCTCATCCATTTAAAGCGAGTATAGTTGCTACTGCATTTATGGAAACAATTCAAAAGCTACATGGAAATCCAAATATTATTGTAAGCGACAAAGATCCCATTTTCACTGGAAATTTTTGGACAAAATTATTTTCTTGTCTGGGTACTTAGTTAGCTCATAGCTCACCTTGTCATCCTCAATCTGATGGGAAAACTGAGATAGTGAACAAATGTTTGGAAGGATATCTTCATTGATTTGTATATGATAAACATACACAATGAGTCAAATGGTTGCCTCTGGCTAAATGGTGGTATAAAACTTCCTTCCATACTGCAGCAAAAACGACCCCATTTATGACACTTTACGAATATCATCCTCAATCCATCACATCATATTTAAGAGAAAATTCTAAGGTTCAAGCAGTGGAAGATCACATCGAGCATCAACAACAAGTTCTCGAACTCTTAAAGGATAACCTCACTTTGGCATAGAATAGAATGAAACAACATGCATATCAACATCGCAACGAAAGAAGTTTTGATGTAAGTGACTGGGTATTTCTACGACTATAACCATACAAAAAAATGTCCCTCAAGCAAGCTAAGAAGGATAATAAATTATCACCAAAGTATTATAGTCCATACAAGGTGTTGCAAAAGATCGGTACTATGACATACAAATTGGAGCTTCCTGCATCTTGCCGAGTGCACCTAGTTTTCCATGTTTCATGCTTAAAGAAGGTTATAGGTGACAAGCTCCCAATTCAAACGATATTTCCAGAACTTGACAAGAAAGGAAAAGCCATATTGGAACCTAAAGCACTCACAGAAACAAGAACTTGACAACTACGGAATTGATCAATTTCAGAGTATCTCATCAAGTGGAAGAACTTACCCATTGAAGATTCCACATGGGAGAATGAGAATTTTATATATAAGCATCCAAAGCTACTCAAGCATTTAGGACAACACTTTTTTAAAGGAGATAAGAATGTTAGGTCCCTATAATACTAGTGTATTCGCTTATTATTATTGTCATTGTAGCCCCTTATTGTTATTGTTGTGCCCTTACATTATTATTATTATGTCTTCTTTGATTATATTGTGACCCCTTAGACTCCTATATATAGAAAGGAGGCCTTGTCATTTTTATCATCCAAGAATTGTTCATTTGTGTAATGTAAAGGAGGCTTCCCCCTCGAAGAGGCTACTTTTGAAGTCGTTCATCTATCTATTTCTTCTATTTTGTGAGCTGGTTGCATAACAATACATAATGAAAATATTCATGCTACCACATTCAACATGTGGGTAGGAATGGAAGATCACTCAAGAAAACACACTACTGAAAGGGGAAAGAGGAGAGTGGAGTCATCACTCTATTTTATGGATACATTGAGAAACATTAGGTTAAGACAAAATAGGATAAAAATAAGAGGAAAATCCACTAGATTGATCGGGACCTTAAGATTTTGTTAATTCTACCTATGATGTATATAATTAGGATAAATTCATTTCGGTTCCAAATAAGGTTTTACCATCAAATTAGAAAAGGATATTGGAAAACTAACTAGGGTAATTCAATAAACAATATCTTCACTGCTCCAGAAGCCCGAATTTGTAAAAGGAAAGAGAAGTAAGAGAAACCACTTAGAATTTATTATTTTATATGGGTGAAGCTCCTAAGTTGAAGTGGAAATTTGTGATAGCCCTCAAAGTGTGATCCATGTCCCAAAATTATGTACGTAATTAACTCCAAAACCCTACAAGAGAATATAATACTTGCCACGATATAATATATATATATATATATATATATATATATATATTATAATATATATATATATATATATATATATATATATATAATGAAATATGTATAATAGAGAGACTTGTAACTATAAGAGGGGAATGATGTGTCATTTTCCCTATCTCCAACAAAAACACCCTTGAGTTTTTAGCGTTGAAATTTCCAAGTTATAAATGGAATGGTGCTAATAAATATGCCCTAGGATTAATCGATAAAACTTGTAAGAAACAAAGTAGTTAAGGTTGTTTTTGTTAAGGTAACGAAGATGATAGATGGAGGAAATCCTGGGGGACTTGAGAGAGGAAGAAGGAGATGAAAAACTAACTTGAGTGTGTACATGTAAATTGGGGTTTTCAAAAATATAAGAGGTTAAATAATTATAGTGGATTAACAAAGACATATAGAAGGGTTGAAAGAGGAAACTGAGTGATCTCAAGGTGTAAGAGAGTGTTGTCTTAGTCATTGGGGAACTTGAGTTGTATAGAACCGTCATACCGCATCTTTTGATTGTGTCATGAATTTGGTGTCACTGTACTATGGGTTTTTAGGCCCAAAACAACTTTCTATTAGACAACTTGCACATTAATAGTCATGGTACCCTAAGGAAATCCATAATATAATTAATGCCAAAAGATAAAGAAGGAATTATTATTTGACCCAAGTTGTGTACATATATAACAAGCTCTAAATGGTTATGGGAGGATACAAATGTGAGTTAAGGCATTCTAATTAACCACAAACCAAATTTGGTAGTTTACAAGCCCAACTAGACCCATTAAGATTAAGAATGCCCCAAATGGGTGACTTGAGAGCTCAAAGTTAGTTGAAGCAATGGATAAAGGGGAATATGGACCTTAGGAACCCACCTCAGTGCTAGATATTCAATGGGTATCATGTCTAGGCTAGGGTTAGGGAGAGGCCATGAAAGTGATCCATCACATTAGGGAAATAGTTAAGAGGCATCACATCATTATTATGCTATTCATGCATGGTATAGTGGTGGATTTCACAAGGTGTCTCTAGATGAGTAGATGTATGTGAATATCTAGGTGTGAATTACATACACTACTTTTGGACCCCATTGTAGGGTTGCTATCCATGTAATGCGAATAATAGTGAGTCATAATTAGGGAGATAAGCAAGAAAACCCATTCAAGTGATGTCACATGAGAATTATCCACCAAATGGGCCTAATATCTTTCACTATCTATGAAGGCTCACATGCCTTCATAATAGTACATAAAGCATGCTTTATTATTTAAAAAATTACTAAAATATAAGCATAAACAATTTTTTTCTTAGGATAGGACTATTCATTTCTTAATTGTAACCATACTTATGTTTGAATATTTTATTTGAAATTATGACATATATATTATTAGTGTGATTACACTTTTCATGAATATAAAAAAATTACTTAACATGTAACTAATGTAGAAATACTAAGAGGGGGGTGAATTAGTATTTTATCCAATTGTTAATTTTTCCAATTTAAATGTTTGACAATTATGAAGCACAAACCATGCCAGGACACAAATTAAAAAATAAAATTTGCTTGTATAATTTTAGCTTAGATTCCAATAATGAGGACACTAATCCTCTTTTACACATTCAGGACACTAATACACTAATTCTCTTGGAGTATGCATAGGCCAAGAGAATTCTCATTGCTTCCATTCTAGCAACTGGAGAAAAAGTTTCTTCGAAGTATATCCCTTCAACTTGGTATACTATCCTTTACACTCTAGTCTTGCTTTGTTTTTGGCTTTCCATATTGATTGAATTTGTTTTTGAAGACCGATTTTGTACCAATCATATTTTTGTTCTTGGACCTTGGAACAAGTTTTCATGTATCATTATTCTCAATTTTATTTAGTTCTTCTTCCATGGCCTTGGTCCAATGTTCATCATTTCTAGCTTCCTCAAAGTTACTTGGTTCAACCTTGGACAATAGTGATAGATTCCCTTATTCCAACGTTTGTGCTTATTTTATTCTTCTGGTTTATACTCCCACACTCTTCTACCCAATGATTTGTTTGGTGGATGATTATTCCAAAACCAACATTTAGTTGTTTTGGAATGTGTCTGAAAATCTTGCTATTTGCTTCTTGTTCTATCTCTGGGTTTTTCTCTTTTTGGTGTTCCTCTTATTCTTTGTCCTCTTCTTGCTTTGGTTCTTCCTCTTCATGTTAATCAAATATGTGTGTATTTTTTCTTTCCTTCTTGGTATTCAACAAGTTTGTTTCATCAATTTTGACATTGATGCTTTCTAGTATCTTATTGAGTCTAATATCGTAGCACTTACATACTTTGATTTACATGAGTACCCACCAAGTACGCTTCCATCTATGTAGGAGTAAAAATTTCCTAACTTTTGTTCATCCCTCTTTATGTAACATTTTCTTCCAAATATTCTAAAATTCTTGAAATTAGTTGGCCTTCCCTTCCACACTTCATAGGGAGTTTTGTTATTGATGCTTTTGAGCTTTCCTCTGTTTAAAATGTGAACATCTATATGTACTTCTTGTACCCAAAATACAATACTTTTCTTGGACTCATGAAAAAAAATTCTATCCATCTCTTCCACAGTTCTATTCTTTCTTTCAACCACTCCAATTTGTTGAGGAGTTATAGCTGTTGAGAAGTGTCTTCTTATTCCATGTTCTCCACAATAATTGTTAAATTCATTTGAAGTAAATTATCCTCCATTATCTGATCTCAAGCATTTGATCTTCAAATTGGTTTCATTTTCAACAAGTTCCTTAAATATTATGAAATTTTCAAAATTTTATGACTTCTTCTTAAGAAAACGACCCCAGGTCATCCTTGTGTAGTCATCAACAAGCAACATGAAGTACTTTTCACGATCTAGTCCTTTTGTTCTTGTTGGCCCACATAAATTATTATGTACAAGTTCGAGTGGTTTTGTTGTGGAATTTTCCTTACTTTTGAACTCAACTCTTGTTTGTTTTCCATGCTAACAATGATCGCACATAATATTTCAAGGATTTTTAATTTCATGCATATCCCTTACAAATTATTTCTTGTTGATATTGACAAGATTGTTAAAGTGTATATGCCCAAAACTTATATTCCAAATCCAACTTTCATTACACTTTCCTAGGTCGCATCTTTCCTTTCCAATATCATTTAAGATGTATATGTTTGGAGTTCTTATTGCTATTGTAACCATTTTCCATGATCCTTCTTTCCTTCTTTCACATTCTTTTGAATTGAATATAAGTGTCTGTCTCTAATCAAACATTTGGATAACACTTAGAAAATTATGCTTCATATCTTCAACATGTAAAACATTTTCCGCCATTGCATCTTTGGTTCCAAGCCTAACTATGCATTTCCCTATAGTTTTGGCAAAGTTATCATTGACAAAAGTGATAGATCCTTATTTTTCTTTCTTTAATGATACAAATATGTTTCTGTCTCCAACCAAATGCTTTGAGAAACCATTATCAATATACCATTGACTTTTTTTGCTTTGGACTTGTAAGGAAAACCCACATACCTTAAAATTTAAATCTTCATGTTTCCTTTTCCTAGTTCTTGGTTGTTCCCCCATATGATGGTCAAGAACCTACCTTGTTTCCCTTGAAGGAACTATCAAATTGCTTCTACAATTTTTGGGTATGTGTTCAAAATTGTTGCATTTGTAACATTCAGTTTCATAACTAAGAGCGCCAAAACCATTATAATTTATATTGAAGATATCATGATATTTACTATCGTAACTGCTTTCATAGTAATTATTGGGAATTTCATAGCTATTTCTTGTATTTACACCTTTTGCATATGCTCTACAATTTATAGCGTTATGCCTAAAATTGCTACAAGAATAACACAAGCTAAGAAAAACATTTTTGTACCTAAGTGTAGGTGGTCTTCTTGATGATGTTATTCTTCTGAAGTCATGATATTCTTCTTGAATCTTCTTCATCACTAGTTGTTGTATGCCCTCCTTTAGCGGCTTGTATTAATTCTTCTTGATGGGACCCTTGAGTGCATCAATGCAAATTCCTTGCTTTGATTCATTTTCTGTCATCATAGAGCTTGAAACTTTATCAATATTATTATTTTTATATCCTAATCTAGAACTATCATTGAATAATTTCTAATTTTTGATGATTTCATCGAGTATTTTGGCATTATTTTCAAAATTCTTATGGATATACTTCTTCCATAGTTCCTTCCTTAAGGAGACTATCTCAACTTCCATATTCCCAGTTATTCTCTACTTCTCTTCCAACTATCTCTTGAGTGTTTCTTCAATGATTTTGGCTTCTTCTAATTGTACTTTCATATTTATCATATTCTACGCAGTCTCTTTAGAGTTCCTCCTAGGACTTTCTAAACATTCCTTTAGTTTTCACCTCTTCCTTGAGTTTGAGATTTTTCTTCCTTATTCTTATAATATATTTTATGGCACTAACCAATTATGCCTCAATCTCCACTTCTCCTTCTTCTTCCTCATAATTTCCTTCATAATTTTAAGGGGTTTCATTTTGAGTATCTAATTCCATGAAGAACACTCTATCAGAGTCATTGTCACTATCATAATCTTCATCAAATGATCTACTATGTTCTCAACTTGAATAGGGACTTTTCTTCTTGAAGAATTTTCCCTTGTTCTTTCCTTTGTTTATTTTCTTATATTTATTTTCTTTCTTATAACTTTCTTCTTCATCATTATCTGAACCCTTTGCAAAATGAATTTTAGAAGAAAAATGACCAATTCTACCACATTCAAAACATTTTAAAAGAAACTTACCTTTATATTTGCTAGTTCCTCTTTTAAACTTTCTCATAAAGTTAGTTTCTTCTTCATTGTTTGAATCATCACCACAACTAGAGCTTATTTTTTACTTTTTCCTGTTCTTTCTTTTCTTCTTGGAGACCTTGAAAGTTGCTTCTCTTCTAGATAAATTTTCCTATTCTGTCCTCATTTCATACGCTGTGAGAATTTTGTGTAACTAATCCATGCTCAACGTAGCTAGATCTTGTCTTTCTTCTAAAGTTGAGATTTTATAATCAAATCTCATTGGGAGAGATCTTCATATATTTTGAATGATGACTCTATTTGTGATATTCTCTCCCACTCCTATTAGAGTATTCACGATCTTGTTAACCTGAAGAAAGTAAGTTGCAATATATTCATCTTCCTTCATCTTAAGGTGTTCAATTTCACATCTACAAGTTTGAAGCTTGGCCCCTTTGAATTTTTCATCTCCTTCATACATATTCTTAATCTTGTTCTATATTTCCTTTGCTGATTCAAAATGCATAACCTTGACAAATTCTGATTCTACCAGCCCTCCCATAATGGCATACTTTTGCTTTGAATTAATTTCATAGAGTCTTCTTGCAATCATATATGTTGGAGTAGAATTTGGTACCTTGTATTCATTTAGAACAACTTTCCAAACATCAACTCCTTGTTCCTATAAGAAAAGTATCATCCTTATACTCCAAAAATAAATTTTCCCAACTCCCTAGTTTATCAACACCAACTAAAAGGAAGCACCACCTCCCTAGCTTATCAATAATAAGTCCTTGATTTATTAGAACCAAATCTTGTACAAGAGTCAATATTAGTTAAAGAAAGTCTACCCTTTTGGAATATGCTCCTCTATACTTGACACATGCACTCGAATTCCTAAACATGGCCTTCTTAGCAACAAAACTTCCCTCAACAAATTGTCCTTAAACTTGACCTCCTTATCAGAATAAATCATCCTCTAGTACTCTTCCTCCTCCATAGGGTTTGAACTCCTTAAGAAAGGACAATGTTCGATCTTCAAAATAGACTTGAAACTTGCCTTCAAACACACAAATATTTAACCCTAAAACCAAGCATGAGTTCGACCTTCTTTATACCAGAGCTTCAATCCTAAAATTCATCCCCAATAGGGACGTGTAACTGCTTTCAAGACAAGGCTGAAAATTGGCCTTCCACACTGGAATTTGTTCCTATATAGATTTTAAATTCAAGCTTCAAAGGGGATATGATTTGGCCTTCAAGAATATGTTTACAATAAACCTTCTAACCAGTGCCAAAAACCATCAAAAATCGTGCCAAAAAATCTTCCAAAATAAGACAAAAACAAACCTTCCAAAATAAGTTAGAAACCCTTCAAAAATGTGCCAAAAATCATTCCTAGAAAGTCTCTCCAAATCATCTCCTCTTCACTTCTAGTTCATGACGTATGAACCTAAAAACTCATTTGATTCAATTTTTTGAACATATATGAGCTTGCTTGAGTGAATGAATTGGAATTCTTCTTCTCACACATATTTATTGTGCATTTAGCATCTAGATTGGGCTGACTTGTCCATTGACTGGACTAGCTTGTGCA
Source organism: Pinus taeda (assembly GCA_000404065.3). NCBI lineage: Eukaryota > Viridiplantae > Streptophyta > Pinopsida > Pinales > Pinaceae > Pinus > Pinus taeda. The sequence continues at coordinate 181,414 of APFE030336810.1, forward strand.
ATTGGCAGAAGGTATAGTGAATATTTGAAAAATTGTTTCTCCTTAACCTTGAGGAGTTAGAGGGAGTGCCATATGTTGATTTTCTAAGTTCAATATAGACTAACACAATATTTTTGAAAAACTAATAATTACTTTTGATGTTGATTATCTTTTAAATTATTCTAGTATATAATTCATCAATCATACTTAAGGAATTCAACGATACAAGAGAAATAGAATAATAGAGATCATAATGCACAAAGAGAAGACAAAATTTACCCTGGGAAAAACCACCAAGGGGAAAAACCTAAAAACCTTTTCAATAGAGTAATTCTTCTGTTCAACAAGAGACACACCTATACCTATGGTCAAACTTGGTCAACCCCTCCAAGTCAAGCCTCCCAATCTGATCCAAAATTTCACTTTTCCTGATCTAACTCAGAATTTTAGCCCTCCTGTAGCTTCTAGTTACCCCATAATTTCAACCTTTGTAATTGCACAAAATTTCAGCCCCCTACAACAAAACTGCCTAGAAAAACTGCGAACTAGAAAAGAGCGAATCTATCCACATGTGTGAGATTGAGAGAGAGAGAGAGAAAGAAATGTAATTCATCTTCTTTACTGTCCTCCTTGTCTTTCTTGATATTCATTGAGAGGCCTAGGATATGGCTTCTTGAGGAAGTGCAAATTGGTGCCAAGAGAATGAGGTCGAAGTACCTTTATATTGTGATCTACTATGTTGACTTGGCATGTCCTTTTACCTAAGTTGAATTGACTCAGACGGAGGTTGACTTGACAAATTTGGAGCAAAAAATTAAAATTTTAAAAAATAAAAATTTCTTGTTTTAAAATTCGCAATGGAACTTTGACTCAAAAGACATTTTTCTTTTAACTTTAGAATTTAAAAGTATGCTTTAAAATAATCAATTTAAATACATTAAGTGGCCAAATATAAATATGAAGGCTAACCATAGTTACAATTCAACATTCACTATTAACTAGGGAGGTATTCATAATCATTGTCATAGATGTTCTCAAGTTTTCAAACTTCTCTGAAGAAAAGGTTATATCATATCATAATCTACTATCAACATACACTAGTGGCCATATCTAGGGTGGTACGAAACACATGAGATTGTCATCGAAATATTAGGACTCAATCCTCCAAAGTGATCGGTCCTCAAATCCCATGGCCTCTTCCTAGGCCAACATGCTCAGACCTAAACTAGAAAGCACTCACTCACCCTTCCTAGTGAGCACTCTGGGCTAATAACTCTTTCAACTCTTCCCTAGTTGGTGATAAGGTCTAGATGCTGAAGGAACTCACTACACCCTACCTAGTGTGTGATCAAGTCCAAATCCTTAAGGACTTCAATACACCCTTCCCTAGTGTGTGATCAGGTCCAAGACCTCACTACACCCTTCCTGGTGTGTTATCGAGTCCAAATACTAACAAACTTCACTACACCCTTTATTGGTGTGTGATCGGGTTTAGACCTTACTCAACCCCTCATGGTGAGTAATTGGGTCTCCTCAAAAGGCACTCACATAACCCTACCTAGAGAGCACTCTGTGCCTCTAGGACCATTCTCCCCATTGAGAGAATGTCCATTCATGCAGGTATCAAATCAATGCTCCCTCCCAACGAGAGGGGTAATCCCCACAAGGCCCAGTTTTTCTCTAAAGTACATGAACTTCTCTCCGGGTAATCACTTTGTCAAAAATCATCTATTTTCTCATCGATGGAGATGTACTCAAACCTTATCACTCTCCTATGAACAATGTGTCAAATGTAGTGGTACTTGATCTCTATATGCTTTGACCTATCATGGACAACAAGATTCTATGAAATCTTTACACAAATTTGATTATCACAACATATCATCATCGGTTCCAACTCTTGATCAAACAATCCTCCAAACTAATTTCGAAGGCATACTACTTCTATACATGCTTCATTTGATGCAATATATTTTTCTTCTACAGTGCTGAGTGTGAAAAACATCTACTTCTTACTCATCCAAGATATCATAGTAGAGCCCAAGCTAAATCATATTCCCGAAGTGCTTTTCCTATTATAAACACTTTCTTCCCAGTCATCATCTGTATATCCTTGAATTTTTACATCCTTTTTTCAACATATCTTAAACCATAGTTCATAGTACCATGTAGATATCTCAGAATGTGCTTTGCTGCAATCGAATGCTCATTTCTTGGTTCAACTTGGAACTAACTCAAGTTTTTCACAATAAATCAAATGTCTGACTTGGTGTTAACCAAATACATCAATGAGCCATTCAATCGCTGGTACATAGATGGATCTACAAAACTAGATTCAAATAATCTTAACTTATCCAAGTTAGTCACCATGGGAGTAGTTATAGATTTACAATCCATCATGCCGAAATTCTGAAGGATTTCAATTACATACTTTCCTTGACCAAGGAAGACATCACCTGATTTTTGCCATACTTCCAGTACCAAGTAATAATGCATCAAAACAAGATTCTTCATATCAAACTCATAAGCCAACCACTTCTTTCGCTGAATAATAAGAAGCTTAACACTCGTAAAAAACAAATCATCAACATATAGTGATAGGATCACATGTTCATTATTCACAACCTTAAAGCAAAGGTTTGGATCGACATTGCTCTTGGTAAAGCCCAATATTATTAGATCACTGTTAATACAAGCATATCAACCTCTTAGAGCTTGTTTGAGTCCATATAAGGCCTTCTTTAACCTAAAAACATGAGGTTCCTTTCCATGCAACTCAAAACCTTAAGGCTTCTCTATGTACACCTCTTCCTCAATCACACCATTGAGGAAAGAAGTCTTCACATCCATCTGATGTAAATTCTATCCCAAAGAAGCAGTAAGAGAGATGATGGATCTAATTGAGGTGTATTTGGAAACTAGAGCAAAGGTCTCAGCATAATCTTCTCTGTCATTCTGGGAGAACCATCTAGCCATGGATCACACTTTTTACCTATCAATACTTCCATCTGCAACATGCTTGATCTTGTTTATCCACTTGGAAGTGACCACTGACTTCCCTTTCGGCCTTGGCACAATCTCCCAAACACCATTCTTCATGATATATTTATATTCTTCATTCATGGTCTCCTTCCACACCTTCTATATAGCTACTTCTTCATAAGTGGAAGGCTCTGCATTAATTAGGTTAGCCACGACAACTCCATAGATAGAAAACCTCTTAGCTTTCTTAATTTATTTATATGTGCCATTAAGAGCTGCATGTTCTTTTGCTTCTTCCAATTTAGATCTAATCCATGCTAGTATTTCTCTAATCTCTAGAACAACAACAAGTTCCACTAGTTCATGAGGTACTTTTGGCTTTGCAAGAGCTTTTGTAGAACTTGGATTCTAATCCTCATGCTTTACTTCATCATAGGAATCCATGGAAACTTCTTTGGACTTCCAATATGCATCAAAAGTGACATCTTGGCTGAACTCAATCCTTAGTTGCTATAGAATGTAGACTCTATAGGCCTTTGATGATTCACTGTAACCAACAAATATGCCTTTCTTTCTTGAAGGTTCAATCTTATTCCTTTTATCCTTAGGAACATGAATGTACACCGAGCAACCAAATATTCTCATATGTACAACTTATGGCTCTATTTTAGAGTATGATTCTTTAGGAGTTATATCTTCCAGAATTCAATGAGGATGTCTATTTTGAATATATACAATTGCCAATGATGCTTCTCCCCATAAGAACAACAAAAAATCTTGATAATGCATCATGGCATTGAAAGATTCTTCAATGGACCCATTCTTTTGTTTAGCTACACAATGATGTTGTGGATTATAAGGGATAATGAACTCCCTCTTAGTCCTACATTTATTATAGAAATCAACAAGTTATTTTGAGGTGTACTCTACTCCACTATCAGACCTCAAAATATTGATCTTCTTACCTATCAAATTTTCCACTTCACCCTTTAATTCCTGAAAATTTTGGAAGACTTCATCCATGGTTTTGATGAGATAGATCCATGTATTATTAGAGAAGTCATCAATAAATGTCACATAGTAAAATGAGCCTCCAGTGATCTCATATGCATCATACCACACACGTCACAATGTTTCAAATCTAGAACTTCTTTATATACATTGTCACTACTTGGAAATGGTTTCTTGATATTCTTTGCAAGTGCACAACCTTTAAAAACACCTTCATGATCTATTTGCAATTTAAGGACACCTGAAACTATCTGATTCAAGTCGAGTAATTCTCTATAATGAAGGTGACCATCTCTTTTATGCCATAGCTCACTTGGATTGATTTCATCATGTACTAGTGCTTTAGTTGGTTGATTTACGAGTCTATATAGTCTTCCTTCATGAATCCCAATAAACCCAGCATCATCTATACAAGAGGATTTGGACCATACATGTACTTTTCCATCCACACAAGCTATTCTATCTCCTTTATCTTCTAAACATGAAATAGAGACTAGAATCTTTTTAAAAATGGGTACATATAGAACATTTCTAAGATGCACATTGTTACCAAATTCCAGACCTACGGATACCTTTCCAACTCCTTTGACTACATAGCTATGGTTTTCTGATCCAAATCGGATCCACAAAATACTGTCAAGAACTTTGACTGTATCGAGTTGAACAAATCTTTAATGAAATCCAAAACAACATCAAAAACCCCCTGAACCAGTGGCCATGGCAGCCGGGACGAAACGATGAGGATCTCAGTCAAAGCACGCTGAATGAGGCCCATGGAGATTGCGCAGGAGGCCAAAATAGCCCCTGGGAGCCCAGGATTGGGAAAAGGAGGCAATTTTGATGCGTGATTAGTGCTAGGCGAACAGGGCCGAAATGGGGGAGCCTTAAGCACTCGGTCATGTTGGGAGCCAGAGGACCATGGGCGGAAAAAGGTAAAAAGTGCCAATGTACAACAGTGGGACCCATAGCCTGGAAACCGACGGTTTGATTGGGACGCCCTTGAACGGTAAGAGGTTTTGGAGAAAGCGGAGTGATCACAATCAACAACCGATGCGTGGCAGCGGAGGTGAGAGAAAAACCACCGTGATCGCACGTTAACGGTCAAGCAAGTCAACTGCGCTCGACGTGCGTATGACGTTGGATTTGGAGGAGCCCAGATCGAACGACTGAGATTGCGCCCGATGAAAAGAAGCGGAATCGACAGGGAAATAAGCTGTGATTTAAAAGGGCTTTGGAATCCGTTGACTACCACGGTGGAGAAAGAGCGTATTCGTGACATAACCGGAGGAACGAGCCGACGAAGCATGCTGGGACCAGTTAGATGGAGACACGTGGCACTCCCTGAGCGTTCATGTTGATGCCGAAGAGGGAAATCCAAGCACAACTGCAGGAGGAGAGGGTGTAGGTGGGAGAAGAACCGAACAAGCATAGGATCGACTGGTTAAATCCATGAACATAGACAGTTGAAAAAGAGAGGAGGAGAATTAGGAGAAAAATCCAAGCGACCAAGAGAGACAGTGAACAGTGAACCTTGAGAGGAGGAGAATTAGGAGAAAAATCCAAGCGACCAAGAGAGAAAGTGAACAGTGAACCCTGAGAGGAGGACTGAACACAAAGAGCAGTAAAGCCGAGCAGAAGAGACAGAGGGCCGAGCTGACCATAAGCAACATCGAGCACTAGAGAGCTTGAATATTCAAGCCTTCCCATAGAGGAATCTGTTTGGATTGAGCATCACCGTTGGCTCTTTCCACTAAAGGTCATAGAGCTGGTAGGAAGAAAAAGAGTCTGTGAACTCTGAGTGGCTTGGGGAATCCAAGAACCACCCTGCCAAGCAAAATTTTCTATCAGGAGAACTCATATTGAGTCCCTGCATTGTAAATTCTTTGTTGTAAGACACAATAAAACTAGGCCACCACTGAAGTTGGATCGGAGACGTAGCCCTAGAGAATAGGGTGAAATCCTTATTAAAAACTGTTTGTGTCTAGTATTGCTTACTGTATTTCTCTGCTGTCTTTCCATTTAAAATGTCTGTGTATTGGAAATCTGATTGATCCGTTGTTTCAATAACACAGAACACACACCAACACATGAGTCTGTAATACCTTTTGTTTAATAAATCTTCAACTGAGGTCACTCATAGGGTGATTATCAGATCATTGTCTCTAAGATCTACTCTTTGGTACAACCTCTTTTCCATCATGATATAGATATTTATATGATATTCAACCATATGTCTTGATGTGCCACTATATACATGCCACATACATCATCATCTACAATATAACTTGTTAGAGCAGAAAAGTAAAATAATTCTTTGTCACCTTTGGGCTTCTTTGGGTGTTCACCTTCAACATCAACTATGAAAGCATGGTATTTTCCATTTCTCTTGTTGTTGTTATTTGTTTCAAGACAATTTCTCTTAAAGTGTCCAAATTTTTTACAACCATAACATTAAATCTTTGACATGTCCTTCTTCCCTTAGGGAGTATAAGGTCTTTTTCCCGACTTCTTGTGTTGAGAACCAAACTTCTTCTTTCCTTTGTTCATGAAGTGAGTTGCAAGTGATTGAGAAGCTTCTTCCTTCTTATCTCTTGACATAAACCTTGATTATTCTTGTGTTGGCATTATGATACATGTATGATACAGGTGTTGTCCTTGATGGCAACCCACTCAGATGATAGATCATAGTGCAACAGGTCAATAGCAAAGAATTAATGATCAGAAAGAGGTATACACAGGTTCACCGTAGCAAAGGCGTGTATACACGAGTTAGCAGACCAAAAGGGGTGTATAACGTACACATGCACTTTCACAGAAGGAAAGGTGCATACATGTTGGAAAACCAAGTTTTGGTCAGTGGTATTTGGTCCATGGTATTTTGACCCATGGTATTGGTCCATGGTATTTGGTCTGAGGTATTGACCCTAGGTATTGGGTCCAAGGTATTGGTCCTACGTGGTTTTTGACCATGGTATTGAGAGAGGCCTAAACCTATATAAGGAGAAGAAGATCATTAGGCCAAGGTGCAAGTGTGCAAGTGATGAATATCCGATGAAGTGTGAGATCTAGTATGCTGGTTATGGGTTTGTGATGCTTTGCTTGATCTGAACCAAGGATGCACCTATGCAGTTGATGATGGATGATGGATCAGGATCATAAGGGTTGGAATGTATTATCAATATGTGGTTTGATCATGGATAGACTAGATCTGAATTATTGACACATGTTTTATTGTATAAATGTTATGATCTAGGTATGACTGATGTCTAGAATAGTTGCAAAGTTATGAGTAAATATTTGCAGATTTGTACATGGGTTCACTTTGGTGAAAGAACATATACACATTGGTTTAGCTCATCAGAGTAGCGTATACAATATAAAGTATGATATTTGAAGTTGCAGTTGGATCTGGTTGTTGTTGTAGAATTCTGTGGTCTGCTCTGTATTCTGGTGACTGTGTTTTGTTGACAGGGTTTCAATGTTTTAGTGTTGGGTGATTCAGAGATTGATGATGCAGATGTAGTTGATGGGTGTATTATAGTGGTGATTAATTTTGTGCTTCAATGTTGTCGATGGGTCCAATATGAAAATTGGATGAAATGTGGCCTTCAGATTATGGTGATGTGCTTCAAGAGTATCCAATATGAAAATTTATGAAACATGGTACCTGGAGGAAGAGAGAAGGTCATAGCCTTCTGTAGGCCAACACCTACATACTAGTAAACATATCGGCCAGTACAAGAGCTAGGGGGTTGGAGCTCCCTTCCAGTAGCAATTGGAAAATGAGTGAAGGTTGGAGCCTTTAGTAGGCTGGGGCCTACGTACTAGTAAACATATCGGCTAGTAAAAGAGCCAGGGGTTTGTAGCTCCCTTCCAGTAGTAGCTAGAGAACGAGAGAAGGTTGTAGCCTTCTATAGGTGGGTGCTTGCGTACTGGTATGAATTTGTGCAAGTACAAGATTGTAAACAAGTTTTTCTTATATTAAAGGAAGATGACAACAAGTGGTTTTTGTCTCGCATTGGGTTTCCACCTTATATCATGGTGTTCATGTGTGTTTCTTATGTGTGATGCTTTGTTCTATTTTACTACACCTGTTTACTGTTTATATGGTTAATGAAGTTCTAATTCATTGATTAAATATCAACATATAATGGATTAACTGAATCATAAGTTTACTAGATATATGCTAGTTGCATTAAACACAGTTGCGTGTACATGCAGGTTCCCTTAACTAAAGTAGCGTATATGAATCTAATTATGGAAATGAAAAAGTTAGTGGTTTGCTAATACTAATTCACCCCCCCTCTCAGTATTATTTCCAATAATTGGTATCAGAGCAGGTCCTTTGGTAGAAGCTTGATTGCTTGAAGGAGATCCGTAGAACAATGGGAAAGAAAGCGCGTCAGAAGAAGAAGACGGCTCAAAAGAACAGTGACAGCTTGCCGTCAGTTGGAAGTAAGTATTCAGATTCTGAATCACCTCAGATTGAAGATGAACTAGTAAATACAACATCAGATCAGCAAGATCTATTTAACAAAAGAGAGAGTTCCCTGCAAGAAGAAGTTTCCAGATTAAAAGCTCAGCTAGAGTGTGCAAGCAGATAAAGAACAAGAAAATGAGATTCTCAAATTAAGGCAACATGTGGAAGAAGGAAGAAAGGCTACAAAAATCTTGAAGAAACAACATCTGGAAAAGGAAGAGCAACATCAGATTGAGGTAAATATCTTAAAAGGTAAATTAGAAGAAAAGGATAAACTGTTACGATTTCAAGAAAGTACTAAGATTTTGGATGATATTCTTAGTAGTCAAAGATCCCCTGCTATCAAAACTGGTCTTGGTTTTCATGAATCTGTTGAAGGAAAATCTAGCTCTCAGGGTGAGGCAAGGAACTCTAATGCAAAACTTGAAATGCTCAACAAGGAGATAAGAGGTCAACCACATCAACAACCAAGGAAAGAAATCTGTCAAAGAAAATCTTTTACTCCAAACTATGGAAGTGATAGTTGGTTATTTTCTTAGATGAATAATGTTGAGTGTTATGTATGTTATAATCTTGGACATGTTGCTGCGAGATACAGAAGTAGAATGGTGTAAGGTCATCACACAGAAAGATCATCACGTTCCAGGTACTTCAAGGGATATTGTTTTTCTTACAATATTTTTGGTCACAAATCCATTGACTGCTACAAAAGGAATATGAAACATGTAAGATGTTATGCATGTAACAAGTTTGGACATATAGCAAAGGAATGTAGGAACAAAGTACGGGCACCATACCAAAAGGAGGAAACATCATCACAATCGAAGATATGGAAGAAGAAGGAAGTACAGTCAGAAAGATGTGGCATAACAGAGTATACGGACATGACAGACTCAGAGGGGAGCTGAAAGTGTGAAACTTCAGTGCTCTAAATCTCATACGCGGGTTTTATGAAGACAAGCCACGTATATACGCGAGTTCGAAGCTACACAGTCATGTATATGCTGGGCTGAGGAAAAGTAGTGGAACAGGCTCATGAAAAAGACTTTGATATGGTTTAGTCAATTATTTGCTCTGTTTGATGATGGTTACAATCTGCTGATGATGTGTGGAAATGTGCTATTATTTAGAAGTGCTTGATGTATATCTAATTGATGATGATGCCTTGATACTTCTTGCTGATATATGCATGATCAAATCTGAGCATATGCTTCGAATAATGCATAGTTGGCATTATGGTTAGAAGTCTTTGGTGACAATGCTTATGTGGCTAAATGATACATCTTGCTACTTATTGTTGGTTGGTCAAGAGAATGGTATTGCAGGTTACATGTCCGAATGCTGTTGATAGATGCTTATGGTGCAGATCATATATGGTGTATGATAGTTGCTGATGACTATCATGGTTTTGTTTAGATTGTTGGTCTTTGTTATAAAAGTCATGTATATCATTTGGTGTAAAGGTCATGCAAAGACCTAATTTGTACCCCCACTATGCATGGGAAGGATGATGTAATAATTTCTATTTTCAGTCATGCATAAACATTTGGTATATGCCCACTTGGTTGGGTGGATGAGTCAAAATGGTGTATCCCCACTTGGTTGGGAGATTGATGTATGTATGAGTCATAGAAAGGTAATACTAACTTAGTTGAGCTGTAGAGTCAAGTTATTCTTTTGAAAAATATTTTTGCAGACTCTGCATGTGCTCAGGGGGAGCATGGATGGATTGGTACATCTTGGCATGTACAAAGGGGGAGTTCAATCAGAGATTTCAACATGTACTCGGGGGGAGTATGGACAACATAATGTATATCAAGGGAGAGAATATCGTGGTCCGCCCTTTTCCCTTGATGTCAAAGGGGGAGAGTGACTTGGAGTGGTTGTTTCCATCAAGTCCATTATGATACAGGCCTGATACAGGTGTTGTCCTTGATGGCAACCCACTCAGATGACAGATCATAGTGCAACAAGTCAATAACAAAGAATTAATGATCAGAAAGAGGTGTAATGTCCCTTAATAATAAATAATAAATATAAATCCTTAATAATAAATAATAAATAATAAAAATAATAATATAAATAATACAGAAAATAAATAATAAACAATGAATAAAAATAAGAATAATAAAAAATAAAAATAGTAATAATAATAAATATCCATACTAAAGCTCTAAATAAAAATAAATAGAAACAAAACAAGAAAACAGTAAAAAAAATCAGTTAAGCTATCAAAAAGAAATAAAGCAAGAAAGCAATAAAGTTGCATGTAGACACATGGAGTGTGTGCATGTGGTTCCCCTTCCAATGTTTGTTCTATATATTAGATGGCGAGGAAGATGGGAGGCATTCCATAATTCTAAGATCATTCATTCTCTTAGGAGAATAGTGTTCTAAGACAGAGGAGTAACTAGCAGTAGTACGTTGATTGAGGCTCGGGGGTGGCCAGTTGTAGCAAGTCCTTGCGCAACTGAGCCTACGGTTGGGTGGAGAGTCGTCCCCCAAACCTTGTTGTAGTAAGCAGACTTCAACCACAGGTAAGTACTACTCATAGTTTGAACTTGATGTTAATTAGTTGTTGTTAATAGGTTCAACCCTTAGGGCCTATGGACATCTTAAAAAAGAAAAAAATTATTTTGTTTAACTCGACTTTTTTTGAAAGTTACAGGATCGTTACTTCCAGGAGGCCGCATGTCTTTTATGGTTATTCCATTCCTCTTTTCTAGGTATTTTAACCTTTTGCTGAGCTATGGTTATTTTGAGATGGATGTTTCATAATTATCAGATTATCTCAATTTTTTTAAGAAAGTAACGCTTGTTCTATTTTCAGCCTAAATCTATTTTGTCAGGAAAGTGTGTGTGTATAAAAAGATTATATCCTCCGAGAAATAATGCAGGAGGAAACGCCTTACTTTGTAGTTTAATTTGTATTTGTCAAGTTACTTGATCAGGCCATATTTTTTTTAATCAAACTAATGGGACAACAAGGGTTTTATAGCATTCATGTTTATTTTGTGAAACCATTCCGTCCTTTCAAGGCCGCAGGGTTTTCTGGCATTCACTTAGTAGGCCACAAGAAATTTTGGGCCGCTCCTTTGAAGTTTGAATTTAATACACTAACCCTTGTAATTTCCAGAGATCATAGTTGTATTTGTAGGGGTTTACCTCTTGGAAATTTCCAAGGAGTTACAAATTGATGAATTGATCTGAAAAGTGATTTTCTTAAGCAATGCTGAAAGAAGTCATCCTTTTTTTTTCCCTAACAGAGAGCCTGAATATCAATTAGAAATCTAGTGGCTTTGAATAGAAATTCCATGTGACCTATGTCTTTGATTTAGCCTGAATTTTAAGTTTGAAAAGACCATGAACACAATCTGTCCTAAACGTTTTTAGGGTCGCTAGCTATAGATTTCATTGCGAAGTTCTATACCATGCCAAAAACAACATTATTATTTGAAGAAACTATTAATCAAAAAATTCAATTTAATTATTCACGCAACTTTGAAAATTTCATTTTTCAAAAGACAAAATTAAATAATCTCAGGCCATCAGCCACTAAAAAATACATTTTCTGAGGAACTAGACATTTGTAGATCACAAACTAGTATCCTCACTTCTAATAATGTTTATTGATATTTCCCAAATCGTAATTTAACTGTAATATTGTAAGGCATAATTATTTTGACAAAGAACACATTCAGAGTTCTGCAGGAATTGGAAGGCCTCCACATTGTTTGTAGCTCAAGTATAAAAAGCCACTTGCAAATCTGAAAAGCAACTATAAGGTTCATTCCTTGCTCTGTTTGACCTCTGCAGCCTGTGATTTCCTGTCCCCATGTCCACCGCAACATCCCCAGAATTTTGATGCTTTCTTTCTGACTTCACTTTCAACTTTTTACGCATGTCATAGGCATCCTTACCATCGGCATACAAATGGAATGCTGCTCGATTGCTCTGCATGGTGTTTCCTTACTTAGAAGTGTTTTTTTCTAGTTTAGGCGCTTTATTATGCATGTAAATCAAATTTGGGAGAATTCTTAAAATGTGTTGAATACAGGGGTAAAACATTCATAATACTTGTGCCCATGTAATTCATAATACAAGCAAAGGCTATTCTAATCCCAACTCTCCACCGCCCATTCCAAGACCCGCAAGCCATGTGAAGCAAGGGCGGCCATTGATTATGCAAAAGAGCATACTGAGTTTTTTTTTAATACGAAGTTCATATGTTGTGTAATTTTTTCAGGCATATTCATGCCTTCCTGTTGTGAGTAGAGTGTTTGAATAATGAAATGAAGTCTCCATTGGGTTTTAAATGCAGTTTGCATGATCCTGTTGGGCATTTAGCTTCATGGAATATTTCACCCAGTGGAAAAAGCTTTGGAATTTAGGTTTTGTGTAATCTCCTTGTGTAGCATCTAGGTTACAACCATTTGCAGATAAATATGATCCACAAGGTTACCTCAAATGAAGTGCATATCTGTTCAAGTCCAAGCACCAAAAGAAGCTCCTTCTCTTGCAAAGAATTCAAAGCGCTAAAATCATTATAGCTAGAATTTATTGTAGCCAATAAGTTTGTTCAGAGTTTCCTGGTTTTGTTTCGATCTTTATATTGTAATTAATGAATGTAAAACCTGGTAGCTATTAAGGCTTTGATATGGTGTAGCCTTCGCGGGTGCGCTTACAGGCGGGCCATCTTATTAATAAAATGATTTTATTTTGTGTTTTGTGGAGGGATAACCTTCCGAGTTATCCGACCTAGTTTTGGGTCGGGTGGCGATGTCTCTTCTTGTTTATGGTGTGTTTATGTTGGAATATTTCTTTGGTTGTTTGAGCCCTTAGAGTAATCATTTAATGGCCATAAGAATCTCAAGATACATAAATTTGTTAACGATTTATTTTGTTAAAGGTAGTCCATTTAATTTTTATAACATATTTCTTCTAACATAAGTTATGATTGCTTAAACAGATACTCAAAATATTTCACTCTACAACACAAAATTTCAATTTATCCTAGCACATAAGGTCATGAATATGTAGACTTAATATTGGTGTGACATATAATTTCAAAAGTCATGGTGAATAAATTTCTTTCAGAATTCAAGTACCTTCTTAAAACAATAATGCCATCAATATTCTTAAGCTTTACTCATTTGAATTTTGATTTTATGTTGAGACAATTCTCTAAGTTTTATTCAGACATCATTATTACCTTCCAACCCATGTTTTCCATGATTTAATACTACAAAATTAGTGATTATTGATAATTTGCATGATCAATCAAACAGTTTTAAATTTGGCAATGGTTTGATTGCATGCTGTGCAGTAGGGGAAAATATACAAAATAGTAGATTGAAATGAATCAAGAATCTTCAAAACTTTGATGAATAAATTTGGCACGATTAATACATATCTGGTTAAAAATTCACTGCATAATGATCACAACAATAATCTAAGTATCTTGGCTCTTATTTTATGCTTCTTCAGTGATGAATCTTGATATTGAGTGACTGATAATATTATTACAATGTTTGGTTGCATTATTCCAGTGGTGTTTTATTTCACGTACAAGGTCTCTATATCAATTTTTTTTTTTTTTTTTTTTTTAATTTTTTTTTTTTTTTACAATTCATCAACTTTCTCATCACATTTTGATAACTGATTTGGCTTTGATAGACTGATATACTTGTTAAGCTAGCTATAGCCAGCTTATTTCTTTATAAAAGTCTGATATTAAATTATGGAAGTGAGACCTGAAATTCTAGGGGTATCACCATTTGTTTGGAGGATCAACTGTAAGTGTTTGGCTACCATTACATGCATATGCGGGTGACTTGATTTCACTATTAGAAATTTGATATTTTTCAGAGGTTGGATATAGGTCTGATCTTGATATTATAGTGATATATTACCTTTGCATTTGGCACTAAGCTTGAATCTAGATCATTACTACTCCTTATCTTGCATTCAATTATCATTTGAGAAGTGATTTGGTGGACTGATTGGATCATCTAGTGAATCACATCACATTGCAGTTTTGCTATAATTAGCTAATGAATTTTGGTATCTAAGGACTCACATATTCTTGGCAATAAGCTACAACAATAAGATTTCTTGACAACAAAATAATGTTGATATAACTTAAAGTTTGCTGCATTCATTAGTTCCTCATTGGTTTTCTCATGCACCATTGCGCCATTTTATAGACAACAGATTGCTATTTGCATTAGTATTGGAATAAGCCTCCTTTCTTATTTCTTCTCTAGTTTGGATACTACCCTTTTCCTTTGTGGTTCTTTGCTCTTATTAGAATCTCATTGCATGGTAAAACCACTGATAGAAATCTCATTTTTTTGAGTTGTTTGTACTTGCAAAGGACGCGTTTGTTCTGAGCAGGCATTTTATTTCTCCAAGATCGACTTCTCTGTTAACCGAGTTATGAGTGCCCAAATTCTTGAGTTTCCCCACTATACAAGGAGTTAATCTACTGATATTTTATTTCTAGTGGAGGTACATCAAGCTGGTTTGTGACTAAGTGTGACGATGTATAATTCTCTGAAAGATCGGTATAGTTTCTATCTATCAGATTATTTTCACATGAATTTTGCCTTGAGAATCATATGATACCATGCTATGATGTTAAACATATCTTGAATAATGGTCATTTCCGAACATTTTAAACATCTGAACTTCACATCCTAAACATTCATTTCTTGTGATTGAACGATACGTAACTGACATGATTCGATCCACATTGGATGGCATTTTCCTTAAAATTTTTGAGCACTATTGATATGGTATGCTGGCATCTTTTTGTGGAGGAAAAAATCTTTAATGCTGGTGTAACTACTCACCACCGGTTCATTTTACAACACAGTTTACATAGCGCTTGAAGTATTTGGATAATTGAAATTTGTTCCAATTCACAATGGTATAAACTCTGATATCATATTACCTTTAGATGATTGTTGTTCACTTGCATCTGTTCATTATTTTATGGTTCAATCTGATCTAAAAACACAGAGATAACATTCCTTGAATGATGAGCATATTATTCACTAATTATTTGGGTTGGATTGTTGTTCTCATTGTCCTTTAGTGATAACAATTGCTTGGTATTTCTCTGGTCTATTATTGCAAGAACACAACTCTCTGAATATGATCTTCTTACGATGACAACGAATCCTTGATGATTAAGATGTTGTGAACTAATTAGGAGTGCTTACTTAGCTAATATAGATACCTTTTATGGAGCAACTAAATCATGTTTTATTGTTTGAACGTTATGATACATATAAATCGTACACTATGATTTCAGTTTAGTTTAATTAACTATTACGATGTGGAGTATAATGTTACATGAGGTTTCATGATTCAAGGTTAATTGCAAATATTGGATAAAGTTGTTTAAGGAGAAATGGGAAGGAAAAACTTGGAAATTTTCTAATGATGATAACTAATGATAGATCATGTGATTATGGCCAACTTGGTCTAGATAGATACTTATGGTGGTTGAGAGGAAGTGTCACCACAAGGGTAAGAAATCAGTAAGAAGAGGCAACCTATTTTAGAACATAATGGAAGAGTTTGGGATAATCATAACATGGTACTCTAAAGGTATCACCATAAGGTTTATCTAAGGATGATGCACATAAAGGAGAAAATATTAGCAATCAACTAATGAAGTTGAATAATCATGGTAATAATGAAGGTCATTTTTAAGGAACCTGGAAGGTATAACAAAATAGAATGATTGGAGGAGACAAGTTGTGTGCATGACAACATCTATAATAGTTTTCCCTCTAATGGGAGAGCCACATTGTAAAGTTTTTCATAAGTATATGAATTTTGGATAACAAGATGTATGATCAGGAAGTTTTATTACGTTGATGTCTTAAAACAGGAAATGACAAATGGATTACATTTGATAGCCATCTTAATGAATTTATTTATCAGAATAGTAACAACATTTCCAAAGTATATCAATGCTATGATTTTAAGAGAGGAGGTAAAGAAACCACAATGACTGGAGGTGAGAAATTAAACTCAAATGAAGTAAAGAAGTTTCCATTTTTGAAGCTAGTAGACATGGAATATTAGGAGATTAAGGCTAGGAGAAAAATGAAAATATATCTATGAATATCTGGTAGGAGGAAATGAAGGGATGTTCTATCAAGAAGAAAGTTGTTTTAAGGGTATTGATGAGTGGAGCGAGAAACATGAGTGGTAATGGTCATAATGATGATATACAAATGTAAAGATATGAAGTTGAGAATTTTCATAATGATCAGTGATGATAAATGAGGAAGATGTTTAAAATAATAGTGAAGTATAGGAAGGAATGTTGCTAGAAATTTTATAAGGATACCTTGAGAAGGATTGTGTACATATTGACAAAATAAGTGAGAGTCAATTAATAGAGGTTGTACTTGACTAATTTGCACTCATTGTTTCATGAGTAGGACTTCCTATAACGTTAAAAGAGGTTGTTTCCACATAACACCTCACAGTTAATTTTTTCATGGACAAGATGGTAGTAGTGTTTCCAACTGTTTCAAATTCTACTATTTAATGAGAAAGAGTCCCTTGTCCAACTTGAAGAAGGGTGAATTTACGATAAAGCAATCAAGTGGTATTGAGATAGGAACTTGACAAGATAAGAAAATAGTTTTTTGGATGAAAATGATAATGGTTAATTGATGTGTGTATAAGTCAACATGGATCAACAAACCCTCATGCAAGTAAATTAAGCATGATATAAAATTAAATCATGATGACCTTGTGTTTATATGCAACTGCATATAGCGGTATTGGAATCGGTAAGCCAAAGGGTAAATGGATGTAAAACCAAGGGATTTTAATTTTGAGATAGATGATTTAAATAATGATTGTATAACTAGTAATATCTTAACAATGAATTTCACCAGAATTTCCTTAGGGAAGGAAGAATATATGACGAGAGATTAAGACTCAAGATGATGAGGCTCATGTGAAATTTAACAATGTACTTAGATGATTATACCTATTGTGTAAAGGGTCAATTTCCTAGTTGAAAGAAGTGGAAATCATTATTGAAAAAGTAATTGGTATCTTGATGAAAACATAACACTAATAACACTGATGAGATAACAAAGATCCTAGATGGATGTTGAATAATCTTACTTCATAGTTGAATGTTTGTAAAGTAAATGAAATTGATTTTTTTTTCTGATGAATCATGATAAGAATACTTATAGAGTATTATTCTATAAGTATTGAGATGTTCTCATATTGATGATGTTTCATGATATGATGGTATAAGGGTGATCATGTACATGTGGTTCATATTTATATAGTTCTTACAATAGTGATGATGTATCCTTATGACGATGATGATATGCATAGGCATTATGTCAAGTTATATTGACATATTCATTTACTACGTGATGATATGCATAGGAATTATGATGCTACAATATGAGGTTTATTGACATGTGGTTCATTTATTATGTGAAGTGATGATCTGTCCTTGATGAAAATATGTTAATGTTATAACTTATGATGGTATTTCATGAGGTGAAGCATGTGATAGTTGCATA
This sequence comes from Pinus taeda, assembly GCA_000404065.3. Lineage (NCBI taxonomy): Eukaryota > Viridiplantae > Streptophyta > Pinopsida > Pinales > Pinaceae > Pinus > Pinus taeda. The sequence goes on from APFE030336810.1 coordinate 199,444, forward strand.
CAAATTTATGACATGCATGAGCATGCAGTTCATTATTATTCATAATGTTGCGATTAACAATGATGAATGTTCTCATGATGACATGTAAGACTTGGCATGTGGATTATTTTCTATGATACTATGATGGTATGGCTAATGCATTGGTTGCATGTTGAGGTGTGATGGTTCACAGGACTCCACAAATGGGCTGAGAGGGCCAGTTATTTGATGATCTCGTGTGAGCCCATATGCACGAGGGAGAATAAGTAACACCATATGGTATGGGGACAAACTCAATAAACACTACATAAGTGGTTCCTTTGTCTTGTGTAGCTCTTGATGGATAGCTCTTGTAGGTCTATGGGACCATCTTGAGGAGGCCAAGTGCCTGATGTTCTAGGCTAGGTGCCTGTTATTGGATTGGGATGTCGAAGTCTAGTGCGGGTGTAAGGACTTCGATGCCTAGGGTTGTGCGCCTTAGTAGTTGTGGAGGGAGTGGGCCAGCCTTGCGAGATGCTCGGAGTCATTGAGTACTGTACTAGATGCCTGCCTTGGGGCAGATGAGCTTTGAGTCAGGCGCGAGGCTTGGGGCCAGCCTTGGACTAGGATACAGACCGGGTCAGGCTTATGCCTGGTGCCGAAAGTGGGAAAAAGGACAGAGATTCCTTGGGATTTCCTGGTAAGGCCAAGAGGCATGGCCAAAAATTCATAATGACCCTCATGAGTTCTAAATGCTATATTTGGAATGTATTCAGTCTTCATTCTGATTTGATGATATCCTGAATGAAGATCCAACTTGGTGAAGTAAATTGATCCATGCAATTCATCCAATAATTCATCAATCACAGGAATGGGAAATTTATCTTTAATAGTGAGCTTGTTGAGCTCCCTATAATTTGGACACATGCACCATGATCCATCCTTCTTATGAACCAATACTACTGGACCAGAGAAAGAACTTTCACCAAGTTGAACTATACCAGCCTCTAACATTTCTACAACCATACATTCAATTTCACTCTTTTGTGCATATGGATATCTGTAAGGCCTGATGTTTGGAGGAACACTTCTTGGAATCAAATGAATAGCATGATCATGATCATGAATAGGTGGGAGGCCTTTGGGAGTCTCAAATACCTTAGAATGATTGTCTAAGACTTTTTGGAGATCTAAAGAAATAAATGATTTTAATGTGGGAACCTCTAGTGAACATAATTGTGCAAATATGCCTCATTATTCTTTCTTTAGAAGCTTTGTCATCATGTTAGAGCTGATTATATTTCTTGGTTTCCCTGTGATACCCCTTAATTCAACTTCCTTTCCTTCTGAAGAAAATTTCATGAAAAGTTCTTGAAAATTAAAAGCTATTGTACCCAAGGATTGTAGCCATTGGACTCCTAGTACAACATCAACTCCCCCCATTGGAATGGAAAGCATTGGGCTATTCAATACATATTCTCCCATGAATAGCTTGATATTCTAGCACTTTCCTGAGCAATTTATGGTCCCTCCACTTGCAACCATCACTTGACACTTTGGTGTTGGATATAGGAAGCAATTCAATTCCTTGGCTATCTTACAATGAATAAAATTATGGGTACTACTTGAATCAATCAACACTATTACCTTTTTCTTCTTGATATGCCCTTCTATCTTGATAGTTTGAGGAGTGGTAATTCTAGCCAATGCATTACAAGATATGGTCGGATTCATTTCTTATTTCTGTAGGGTTTGTTCCTGGTGTATATCCTCTTCTTTTGACGTCTCTTGTTCCTTTTCTTCCTCCTCTTCACAACCTATGTAAAATAGTTTCTTCTTAGCACACTTATGACCTTTACTGTATTTGCTATCACAATTGTAACACAACCCTTTTTCTCTCTTTTTCTTCCAATTGTTGTGGTGTCAACCTTGTAGGTTGTGGATGGCTAGGGGCAACAACAATTCCATCTTTATGATTGTGAGTGGTAGGGTTTCTTGTTGCCATAATTTTGCTTTCCATTTTTCTTTCCAACCTGAATGCCTTTTCCAATGAATCAGGTTCCCAAAGGTGAACCTCATGTTGGGTTTTATCCTTTAAAGTCCCTATGAACATGTCAAACCTATGCTCCTCTAGAATATCTTTTACCCTTATATTCAATTTTTGGAAGTCCTCAATGTGCTCCATCATTGAACCCTTTTGTTTGAGATTTATCAATTGGCTAAAAAAAGTGTTTCTTTTTGTATCCTCATAATGTGCTATCATTTCATCTGTAAAAATAGCCCAAATGATAATTTTTTTACGAGAGCAAAGCCATCGATACCATACAAACTAATTTGGTTCCAAATATAAAGTTGCAATACGTACCTTTTGTGTGTTTTGCACATTATGGAGATCGAAAAATTGCTCCATTTGTAGTATCCATCTTACGGGATCCTTGCCATCAAACTTCTTCATATCGATATTTGGAACATGTTGGTTCTCCTATCCAACGTTAGAGTCTATGAAATCATGATTAAAATTTATTTTGTTCTCATCATGAGTTTCGTTTACTACCCTTTCGCCATTAGTAAGCATTTCTTGTAGAAAATTTGTCAAATCTGTATTCAAATCTTCCATCTTAGCTTCCATGCCTTTCTTTAAATCATCCATCTTAGCTTCCACGCCATCCATCTTAGCTTCCACGTCATTCATCTTAGCTTCTAAGCCTTTCTTTAAACCATCCATCTTAGCTGCCACACATTTCTTTAAACCATCCATCTTATCTTCCACTCCATACATCTTAGTTTCTACATCTTTTTTTAAACCATCCATCTTAGCTTCTGTTACTTTTTGTGCGAGTGAAATTTGTTTCACTTGGTCTCGTAATTTTGATATATCATGTTGCATTTCTTCCTCTTCTTCGTGAGTCATGTTAGAGCTTTCAGGTTTCTTACTAGGTGTTTCCATTTTCTTTCTTCAGGGCATCAATTACTAATAATAATGCTTCACTATGCCCTTTTATTCCTTCAAACTATTTTTTCAAACCAAACTTATGCAAAAATTTTAAAAAAACTACACACCTTTTTTCACTTTGTAGGAGCTTGATATTGAATCTGCTGTATCTCTGTAATTTTGGATCTCCAAGGTCTGAAATTTCTTCCTTTGGTAACCCTTCGAGTACTCTTTCTAACCCCACAAGTTTGATCAAGATTGTATTCTCCAATGAAGAGTTATGCCAAATCTCCCCCGATGACCTGATTATAGACTGGTTCAGTAGAGCGAGCTTGTACGAAGTGCCACGTGTCACTTTTTTGACCTTAGGATCTCAAACTGATACAAAGAAAACCAAATTCCATCCTCGTTTTTCAATTTCTTACGAAATTTCAATCCAATGCTCAGAAAAAAAGTTAAGACGATTTTCGCCAGGTCACTTGTTTGAGATATAATTCAGGATCCTACAAAAACCCTAAATTCCTTGGATCATATTTCCGAACATATAGTGAGACAAGATTTGAAATTCGGATCCGAGGTTCAGAGAGATTTTGGCTCAAATGGGTTTTTTTCTCTTCTGGAATGTTGTAGAAAAAACGTTATAGCGAAAATTCCACGATGACCTGTTTGGAACAATGAAACCCTAGAATCCAAGTTTTGATACCGAATGTTATGAAACCAACTCACAATAAGATAGAAAAGAGAGGTAAACACCTTAGAATTCAACCTCTTCTATGGGGAAACCTCATTTACATTACACAAACGAACAATTCTTGGATGATACAAATGACAAAACCTCATTTCTATATATAGAAGTCTAAGGGGTCACAATATAACCATAGCTGACCTAACAATAATAATATAAGGGCAAAAAAATAACAATAGTGGGCTTCTATGGGGCACAATAATAAAAATATGGGGACAATAGGGGCACAACAATAATAATAAGGGACACAATGACAATAGTAATGCGGGAATAACTAGTATTATAGGGACCTAACAACTTGTTCTCATATTTCATAGAGGAATCCATGGATGTGAATCAACAATAATGACTTCAACAATATAATCTCAAAGAGGGGTTTCTTTAAAGGTGATCTCAATGTTCCTTCTTTCACTGAAGATATGTTACCATGCTAATTTTCTAAGTGCAATATAGGCTAGCACAATATTTTTGAAATACTGATAATTACTTTTGATGTTGATCTTCTTTCAAATTATCCAATATATAATTCAACAATTATACTTAAAAAAGTCAACCATACAAGAACAATAGAACATTAGAGATCATAATGCACAAAGAGAAGATACCTTGGGGAAACCCACTGAGGAGAAAAACATAGCAACCTTTTCAGTAAATAAATTCTTTTGTTCAACAAGGGACACACCTAGACCTATGGTCAAACCTATTTAACCCCTCCAAGTTAAGCCTCCCAATATGATCCAGAATTCCGCTATGCCTAATATGACCCATAATTTTGGCCCTCCTCCAACTTCCAATTACCCCATAATTTCGACCCCTGCAATTGCCCAAAATGTCAGTCGCCTACAATAGAACTTCCCTAAAAAAATGCGAGCTAGAAAAGGGAGAATCTATCCACACGTGTGAGCTTGAGAGGGGGAGAAAAATATGCAATTCATCCTCTTTTTGATCCTCTTTGTCCTTCTTTATGTTCACTGAGATGCCCATAAAATTTATTCTTAAGTGAGAATTAATGCCAAGAGAATGAGGTCAAACTACCTTTATATAGTGATCTACTAGGTCAAAAGAGTGTCGTTTACCCTAGGATGACTTGAATTCGAGGGATGCCAACTTGAAAATTTTGGATCAAAAAAATTCAATTTTCTTCTTTTAAAAGTCGCAATGGGACTTTGACTAAAAATACATTTTTCTTTTGTCTCTAGTATTTAAAATATGCTTTACAATAACCTCTATAAATACATCAAGTGGCGAAATATACATTATGAAGATTGACCATAGTTACAAATTCAACACCATATACCATTGGAAAGGTCTCAAAATAAGCTTTCCAACCATATATGTTATGCTTCTATTTGAGATAGGTAAATAAAGTAAAAATGCCTCTGAAAATAGGGTATCAAAATGGGGCATCAAAAATCCAAAAACAATATTTCGAAATGTGCTATTTGAATATGGAACTTTCTCTTTCATTTGGAAAGACTTTGACATCAATGGAAACTTATTTCAACAATGTTGAACACCATGTTCACAAAATGTAAAATGTTGGCCCAAACCACTTTATCATTATAGGCTTCAAAAACATTCAAACAAATGAAGAATAAGATTAATTCCCTTATAAAAACCCTTGAAAAATAATAATACATTATTAAACAATAAATATTTTTATTGGGAAAAAGTGCAAATATATTCTCTTGAAAATAAAAATGTAGAACACATACACAAACTTCAAAAAAGTTAGAAGATAATATTTAGGTACGATTAGAGAGTGGAAATGGGGTTAAATAGCTAGTACGATGAAGCTTCCTCCAATATAGAATGATAGAATTGAAAGTGAATATTGGTCACAACTTGAACTAATAACTTTAGAGTCATAATCTTAAAAATAATTTGGCTTTCATGATGCTCTACAAAAACTCTATTATTATGTTGGTTGGAAAGTTATGATACCAAATTGATTGGAAAAACAATATTATCATATTCTTTCAATTCCATAGTAGAAAGATGAAAGAATATTATTAACCTAGTTTCATAAATAAGAGAATTTTTTTTCCTATCTTATAAATTCCATAGAGAATATTGAAAGATAAGGTAATTTCTACTTTCAATTGATGTAAAGTAATTAATCTCTTTCACATGGTTCACACAAAGAAATATATTTACCTCTCTAGCTCCTAGGAAGAGGATGATATGATCAACCAATACTCCACAAGTCACATTTAATAATGCAAACACCCTAGCATGATCACTATAGTCATCCCATGAAATGCAAACAATGCATCCTTGTTGATAATTTGGATAGCCAAAACCTTAATACCAACCTAGTGATAACCTTAAAGAAACATGAATGACATAATATATATTAATAATTAAATATTATTTCATTGATTGACAAGTTGTGGCTTTTTTAGATGAGTTGTGTTGAAAAATAGCCAAAATAATCTATAATTGTAGGAAAACATGAAAATCATCATTGAAGGCTAGATGAATTGTCCACTATTTTTCTAGCAACTCAAAAGCATTGTGATCGACAAATTGTTCAAACTATCATGAGAATGTACAATATTGTTTAATCAATAAATTGTGCATGCTTTACTTTGGAGAAGTTTCCACAATCTATTCGTGCAAGAATATATTGACTTATTAAATAAAAAAACTTAATATACTTGTTTATTTATAATCTTCCTACATGGTTGGTATAATAACTACCTTTTAGGATAATATCTATTTATAATCTTCCTACATGGTTACAATAACTAGCTAAAATTGTCCTATTCCACATGTATTATCAAAGATCCAACAAATTCTAAAAAGTAGATATTATACAAACTACATGTTTTTATGCATGTCACTATGACAATAAATTGTGTCTTAATCTTGAAAAAAAATCGTTTAGCAACTAACTTGGTGTTAACGTTGCTGGAAACCACCAACATACAGGGGATCTCCCCAATATAAGGTCTTAATTAGACCTCACATCATTTGGTGTAGGAGTCCCATATGGAATATGGTATGACTGTCGTTTACTTAAAGATATGCCTTGGCTTTAGCTGTCAGCAAGAGAGAGAAGCGGAAATGTCCTTCGAATGAGCAAGCACATGTGCCTTGTGTATGTCTGATTACAGATGTATTTAGGTCCTTGCACTGTGGAGGGGAAATAAAGTGAGCCTCTAAGAGACAAGTAATAATACTACCCTAATGGAGACACACACAGAAAGAGAAATAATTTCCTAACATCAAATGAAATAGTTCACATAGATGCAATGATAATTATAAACATTACAACACAATTCCAATAAGTTAAGCACCAAAGTCACTGAAATAGTTCAATTACTCTAGTACAGGTAAAAGAAAACATGAACCATAAAAATTCAAATAATAGTCTTCGAACACTCACAATCCATGTGTGAAACTATGCTAGCTTGAAAATGCGTCAATATTAAGCAAAAGTCTCGAGATAAACTAACTCTCTCTCTAATTACTTGTGGGAGAAGCCAAGGTCAAAAGCCATTTACTTGAGAAATGAGGGTCCTTTTATAACTTGAGACATGGCTTTTAAAATCCCCATGACTCTTGAATTTACATCTCCTAATGACCTTTGGACTTCTACAACCTCTGGACTTCCAAGTGAACTTTGGAATTATGTATGACTCTTGGTATTACATGTCTTTTGGACTTCCATGGCTCTTTTGTCCATAAATGACACTTGGACTTCTTCTTATTTGTCCTTACAATAATTACAAAATTACATGATGACGTCCACATCATCATATGATGAAGACATGACATGTTACTGTCCTTGATGATTGGGACAATAGTGACTCATGACATAAAATTTCTTCAGTGATGACATGGCTGCCACTTTGTCTTCATTCATTATTTAGCTCTGATAATTAACACTTTCACCCTCCAAAGGGTCTTCAATCTTGGAGTCTTTAGGGTGCTTCAATCATCAAGATTTCACTATGTTATTTATTCTCTAAATGCTTCCTTTTTTCATCCTCTTTGCCCAATCTTCCTCATGTGGGCTTTCCATGTTATTTATGGAATGCCTGTATATGTAATCACTCATGACAAACAACCATCAACTTGAAAATATCCTATTCTAGCATGTTTCTTTGCATATTTTATGTTTGTTCCTTTTCAATGCACTTAATAGGGACAAAGAGATCTTTTGGGCACATTGGTGCACTTCAAAGGGCTGAAGAGGCAAGGATTCAGGGGTTCGACATGTGCTCAAGAGAAGAGATAGTCAAGGCAGGGAACATGGCACAAGTCTGAAGGATGAAGGGGAAGGTTTTTGGATTCCCAAGTGTGTTGCGTGCTCGAGGGAGAGAGGGAGGGTGCAGGGTACACTCCTAAAGGCTAAAAGGAAAGACTTCAGGCCTTCTGGGGTGTGCTCATGTACTCAAGAGGCCCAAGAGGGCATAGGGTTCACTCTCAAAGGCTGAAGGAAGATGCTTTGTGCCTTCGAAGTGTGCTCATGCACTCAAAGGGTCGAAAAGGGTTTATGGTGCATTGTGGAAGGTTGAAGGGTTGATATTTGGGTCTTCAGAGTGTGCTTATGAACTCAAAGAGGGCGCATTCCTTTAGGCTGAAGGAGTGCGCTCAAGGAAGATTTTGTCTCTCTGAAGGGTACAATTCAGAACAAGGAAGGGGAAAAGGGCTTGAGGAGTGATATCTATGCTCTTAGAGGGCGTATGGCACACTTCCGTACAATGAAGGATCCCCGTTAAAGGATTCAAAGTGTGCTCATGCGTTCTTGGCCTCAATGGGTTTGCTTTAAAACCAAAATTTGTCTAAGTCTAGAAGATAGGGGAAGGGTGAACATGATGAGTTTAAAGATAAAACCATGTGTGACACATACCAACTCATCAAGAAAACTTAGAAAAGCTTGAAAAATGACAAATATACATCAAAACACCACTTTACATGCATTCCCAAAGTATAATAGATGAAGTGTGTGCGACTGCGACCAAAAAGTGTCATTTTACAACAACAAGGATGTTGTGACCATGAAATACATCAAATATATTCTACTAAATGCGATAACACTTGATAAAACTTAAGAACACTTTAAACATATAGAATAACATGAAAGGACACTTGACGACCAAGGAAACACTTGATACTACAATGAAGTACACTCCAAAATTTGAATGTCATGAAATTTTTGGAGGGTGTTTTAGCAGCAACAACACAAGTAGATTAATACCAATCTGATCAATTCCTATACTAGCATAAGCCCAAATCTAATAGGTTCCCTCAATGTTCTCCTATTGGAAGAATCATATATTCCATCTGGACTTAGCTCAACCTATGGAAATTTCCCAAACAAAGAAGGAGTACAAATAGATAGCCAAGCATTGTGGTTGTCGCACTATTCTTTCATCACATACAAAGTACTTTGGGCCATGCACTTTACACTCAGGTCTTGTTTATATACAATGAACAAATACACATGAAAAAATAGGACACAACTAACACAAGACACTTATGCAAGAAAAGAAAGAAAAGACACAAAAAAACTGTACAGGAAGTACAACTCATAGCTGCTACTGAAAAATAATGTTTCAAATCTCAACCATTCATGGGAAGGGGGTCAATCATCCTGTCTAAGGATTTCATCTTGAAGGTGTTATGACCGAGATTTTCTTCAACAACAAATGGTCCAATCCAAAATGGTTGGAACTTTGTGTGTTTAGCTTTGTATTCATGGGGTTTATCCCACTTCAATGCTAGGTCCCCCACATCAATGTTCGTTTCCCATGTCATTTTTTTGTTATCAAACCAACTCTTTACATGACTTTGGTGAATACCAAATCTCTCCTCAGCTTTGAGTGTTTCTTCCTTGAGTTTGAATAAAGTTTCTATCCTGCTTTGAACTAGAAGGCAAGGTTTACCTTGTGACTCTTGGGAGAGTTTCAATGCTGGAAGATACAGGTTCGAGGGAATGATAACTTATATACCATAAACTAGGAAGTACGATGAGGTTTTCAGTGAAGGATTAGGAGTTACACAACCAACCCATAATGCATTAGTTAAAGCATCATGCCAGTTCTTCTGTTAAGAGAAAATGGTTTTCTTAATTATGCGGATAATATTTTTATTTTTCGATTTAGAAAAACCATTTCCATGTGGATAATAATTAGATGCATGCTTTAAAATAATCCCATTCTCTAATGCAAATTCGTAAAGCTTTAAATATGAAAAGTAAGTTGCATGATCAAAGACAAGTGATGTAGGAACACCAAACTGGGTTATGATTTTCTACTGTAGGAAGTGGATGACCTCCTAGTCATTTACTTGTTTGAGGGGAACTGCTTCTGATCACCAGGTAAAATAATCTATCCTATTGAGGATATAATAATGTTTATTTGACAAGTGAGGAAATATTTCTCCAATAATAAAAAATCCCAACTGTTGGAATGGTTCCTCAACTGCTATTGGTAGTAGTGGGGAAACTGACCTTTGATCGTGTCCGACATATTTCTAACAAGCTTGGCACTTGTGGACATAGGCATGAGCATATTTGAATAGAGTGGGTCAATAATAACCAGCCCTAATAACTTTATATGTCCAGTGTCACTCGCATAGTGACCACCTACCGGTCCATCGTGCAAGTATTTGAGTACCTTTTTTGTATCCTTCAGTTCAAGGCATCTTAGCAAGACACCGTTGTGGTGCTTGTTGAAAAGAACCCAATGAGCTAACTGGTAAGATAATTATTTTAATCGGATTTCCCTCTTCTATTTATTCGATAAGTGCATGGGCAAGGTGCAATGATTAGAAATTTCCATAAATCAGAGTACCATGGCGTTGTAGACATGGACTAGGGAACATGTTCAATATTGTACATTTCTATTTCTTGCTTCCAACTTGAAAGATATTTCTTGGGAGCATCTCTTTCTTTGGCCTCTAGCTTGGAAAGACCATGACCCATTATGGTATGAAGGGATTTGAATTCTAGATCGTATACTTATAAACAGGTCATTTTGTTAACCTCTTCTCACCCAACTCCTGTTGCATGAACAATGTTCTTACTATTGGATAAGGCACAAAAATAATCGTGTGAGATTTTAACAGGTAGGGACTGAAATACTTAATTGCCTTGTATATTGCATATGCTTATTTTTCAATGGCCGGGTAATTCAATTATGGGCCTTGCAGACTAGTGCTCATGAAATAAATAGGCTTCTCATTTCTTTCAATATCCTTTTGAGTTAATATGATAGCAATTGACGAAATTGAAGAAAACATATAAAGCAAGAAATATTTTCCATAGTCTGGACTGAATAACGTGGGTGCATCATTAATAACCTGCTTAATCTAAGTGAAAAAAATCCTTCTTCCATTTATCCCATTTACATGTTTCATCTTTATTAATCATCTCCAATATAGTTTTTACTATCTAAGCATAATCAGAGATGAGTTTCCTCAGGAAATTGATCTCCCCCAAGAAAGATTGCATCGCCTTCTTTTTTACTGGGAATAGGATCTGTGTAACTTCTTTGACCCTCTCGAGATCAATTTTAATTTCACTTTTTTCAATGATGTGCCCTAACAAAATCCCTTCTGACACACCAAAGACACTTTTCTTGGGATTAAGAGAAATCTAATACTTTCGGCATTGCTCGAATATCCGTTTTAGATGAATTTCATGGTCAACTCTTCTTTTGGAAAACATAGTAACATCATCCAAATAGACGGCTACACTTTGACCAATAAGGCGATGGAAGGCGATGTCCATCACTCCTTGGAAGTTGCACTGGAGTTGATAAGCCCAAATGACATCCTTTTGAAAATGAATGTTCCCCATTTGGTCCTGAAGGTAGTCTTCAACTAGTCAGTTTCTGCTACTAGCACTTGATTATATCCATAGAAACCATCTAGTAGCAAAAATATTTCAAACCTAGATATTGTATAGAATATCTGTTCCATGGATGGCATTGGATAGTTATCTTTATCAGAAGCCGAATTAAGGTTGTAGAATCTACAACTAGACGACGATGGCGAGAACTGGCATATGCAGAGAGGCGAGGGCTTATAACTCTACCATTCTTCGCGAATTTGGTACTTGATGTATTAAACCTCTGACTGATGACATTTTTGGCTACGCATTGGATGTTAGAGCTAAGAAGATCTGCAGCTATCACCCTTCGACTGAAGTATTTTTGGGCCTTAAAACTGTACTATCAACGGATCCAAGATGCCGAGATAGAGATCTACAGGTTTCTTTGCCCATATTTCGATATCCTTCCCCGCAGATGCATATCGCGGTCATATCTATTCACAAATATAACTCATACTTGGATAACGAGGGAACAGATAGAATAATACACTCTTGGTTCTACACACTTGAAATGCACCTATCCGAAACGGGATCTAGTATCCAAAGTTGTGTAATGGTTCCCATGGAGCCAAGCTCTTCAGATTCGTATATGAGTAACAGAAGCCCCAAAAATTTTACGACATCATTAGAGGTGAACTCCTGCATTACCATCATCATCGAAGGGATGACGAGGGTTTCTATACTTATTGCTTGCGACGGGGCTTTTATTCTCCCCAGAGATTTGGCACACAATAAAGGCGGAAGGGAGGAATCTCGTAGGCGCCACAATAGTCTGGAAGAGGGAGCTTCCTTCGATCACGAACTGCAAGCCTATCGAAAATATTGTTTGAGGGCAGAAAGGCATATAAAGCCACAGGATATGGCTTACCTCTAGCATGTATATGGTGAATATTGGTGGGTACCGCTAGCCTGCAAACAAATCGGTCTAGATCCATAAAAAGCATTGGCGATTGAACATGAACCACAGGAAGAGGTGATCAACTCTCCACTGGATCTTGAAGCTTCGGTAACAGAGCCACTCAAAGGTAAACAAATTACCCTTTTTATCAGATCCATAGAAGGAAATATAGTATGCTTAAAAATAGGGAGCTGGGAGAAGATCAAAACCCTCAAACAGAGGATACAAGAAAGGATGGGCATTCCACCTTGCAAACAACTCTTGACCCACATAGGAAAAGTATTGCAGGATGAATACAAGCTAAAAGAATACAACATAGGCAAATACTCAACTATCTACCTCAATACAAGAATCCGTGGTGGCTACTCTGGTACAAGATCCAAAGGACATGTTTCTTTCAAAGATGCAGTAAAAGGGAAAATGGGGCCTCAAATGCAATCAGGATAGCAAGCCATGACTCCTGGTGCCTACATCATCGAGCAGACAACTCAAAATCCTGCTCTATCGATTACTATACCTGAGGTAAATTAAATACATGATGATTATTTATCAAAAGCAGTGATATGTAGATTTAACGAGTTTTGGCCCAAACTAGAAGCCCTAAGTCAATGGATATACTCCATATGGATAGAAAACTGTGATATACACCTATACTTAAAAGGTTTCTTCATTATCAAATTCTACACAGTTAATGACAAGGAATATGCATTGAATGAGGGACCATAGTTCTGGGGTAATGTTGGCCTTTTTCTTGACATCATGGTTTCCCGAATTTGATCCAAACACCATGGTAGTCTCCAAAATTCCTGTGTGGGTAAAACTATATAACCTACCTCTACATTTTTGGCACATCAAAGTATTAGTATGCATTGGCAATGCTCTTGGGAAATTTTTAAAAGTAGACAGTGAGCATCTTACCAAGGATATCTACACTTTTGCCAGAATCTGCGTGGAGGTTGACCTCAATCAAGGATTACCAGACCGCATCCTCTTATTCCACAATGAAAAGCAATGGTATCAGTCTCTTGATTATTAAAACACTGCCTTCAGATGTCACATTTGTCATCAAACAGGTCATCTACAAAGTGATTACCCACAAAATAAAAAAGACAGGGAAGACAAGCACCAAAGCCTAAAGGATGATACTTTTCAGCCTCTCCAGTAAATGAAATAGAAGAGGAAGAAAATGAAGAAAATACCACAAACACCACATTCCAAGAAGTAGAACATCTAGAAGCAGAACACCCAGGAAATATCTCAAATTTCAATGAACAAGCCACCCAACTTAACTCACAAAATGATGAGAACCAGAACTGCTACGCTTTAGTTCCAATGACAACGGACCCACAACAGAAAAATGAGCAACTCATCACAGGGAAGGAAATTAGTGGCAACAATCGAATACACTTAACAGAAAGTTCATATTCCGACAAAGAAACCCCAACTACTACCAAAGAGGCAAAAATGTGCATTGTAACATCCACTCCCAACATCGGAGGTTGGCAGAAAGTGGAAAAAAGGAAAGGTAGGAAAGCATAGATAGTTCATAAATTATTGTCTTTTTTAGATCTTGTGCATAAATACAAGTTTATACAACATATGCTAACGTAGCATCTACAACATGTAATTTTGGTCAATATGAATAAAATTACGATTTTTCTTTTGGAAAAAGGTTGCAGAATCTACACATAATCTTATCTCTCTGGACTTCCTTCTAACTGAGACCATATTGGAAACCTACGTGGAATGTATGACCTTAAATATGATCCAAGCATTCAACAACTTTCTCAATTCCTTATGTATAAGGGGATCCAGTGTTGGATGAAATTTCTGTAGTTTCTACTGGAATGATTTCACCCCTTCTTTCATAGGAATGGTGTGTTGGATAATACGAGTGTTGTAAGTCTTTAAATAGTAATATGTACATATGAACACATCACGATACTATTTGAATAAGAATATACATTCTTTCCATTCCTATGGAGAACAACAAGTACCGAGGTTCACATACTTCAGATCTTAGGGAATTCCTAGATTAACTTGTTCAAATGCTAGCTCAGAACTTTGAGTCTTTGTGTTGATTGGCCCTCTAAATCGGCTCTACAGGTCATATAACTTCTCCAAGGATGATACAAATTTGGGTATAGTGTTTCCTTTTGCTACATTAGATGCCTCCTGTAGAGCTTGATTGTGCTCATCCTCCTCTATGACAACATCTTTGAATATGTCAACATTATCCATAAAGTGCAATATCTTTTGGTCATCATTGAAAACACATAAGTTAGTGATGTTTTCAGGTATAGATGGTTTATATATGAGTTCAATAGAAAAACTATTTTTCAATGGCGACATACTAGCGACTGCATTTTCTAATGCATCTGCTGCAACATTTCTAACTCTAGGAACAAAAACAATATCGAAATCTTTGAAATGACTGATCAAATTCCATACCTCCTACTGGTAGTTTTTAAGATGCAGTGAAACAAAGTGTATAGTGTCTTGTACCTGACGTGTGACCACCTTTGAGTCACCAGTTACCTTGAGAATTTCTACTTTCAGGTCAATAGCTTTCTTTAATACAAGTATGAGTGCTTCATATTCAATGCTATTATTGGTACACTCGAACTCTAGACGACATGAAATGATATGCTTCTTGTTGCATGGGTCTGTGAGTATAAAAACAACTCCATATTTTTCCTACATCTTTGAACCATCATAATAAAGAGTCCAGATGTTATGAGCTACTAAGCTACTTCCTATACGAGTGTTACTATTATAATGGAGATCTATATTACATGATTCATTTGCACCAGTTGGAGAACAAGGAAGGAATTCCAACTATGTATATGGTGGAATAGGTGATGGTTGTGCCTGATAATACCTGAGGTCAACATCCAAGAAAGAATATGCAAAGATCAGATAAATGAAAACAATGGGCTCATTGTGGCCCTCAAGTGGTGTTATGATGTGTTTCATAGATGGCTCACTTTTCACCTGAATCTGGTTATTCTTGCCCTTGTATGGAAGCCATAAACTTGACAAGTCTATTGCAAAATACCCTTGTAATTTTCTATACCAATATCTATAGAGAAGTAAACCATATTCTTCTAGAATGTACACAATTACAACGTTTATAAATTGATGAACTTGGTCGTCCTTTGAAAATCTAATAAGCACATTCTTAAGTTCACCAAGGGCTTGGAAAAAAGATTTGTCTAGTTGGATAATTTGTGCACTGGTTTTCCCCATTTAGCATTTATTTTATTTGTAATAAATAATGGGATTACATTCACAGATACACAAGAATCGACTAAACAATTATGGACATTATAATTGAAAATTTTGAAAGTCAATAAAAATGAAGGGCAAAGAGTGTTAGATTCTAACATTACAACATTGACTACAGATTCGAGGGAACTAGAAGACTTACCAGACACGTTTTGAGAGGAAGAAGCTTTATCACCTGTCGAAGGATGTGAAAAGGCTTGGAGAATTAGTTCACCTGGCTTGCTATCTTTGTGAGCTCATTAATGGAAATATTTCCATGTGCTCTTTTTAAATATTTAACAATCTCGTAATCAATAGTTTCACCTCTAGCAGACTATGCTAAATTTTCTAGAGGAGTGCCTTTATTTGATGCTTCTAGAATTGTATACTTACTGTTATTGTTGGAGGAAAAATTCTTTGATGTAGTTGAATCTCCATACTTACTCTGTGCATTCTGAGCAGGATTGAATGATGGCAAGATCCTTCTCAATAATTTCTCTCTCAATTTTTGTCTTGTTACGGCTTGATAAAAAATGGGCCCTTTAATCCTTAAAATGTATAGACCATTTTTTTTTGGAAGAGGGGATTCACTTTGTGGTGGTTCTTCAACATTCTTGTTTTTAGCGTTATAGATACAATGAAATGTTGCAGGTTCTTCTGTTTCTTTTGTTTGTTCCATCTGCTCATCTGCTAATAGGTAATCCACTTAGTGTGTAGATAGAGTGTTCATGTTGTGGTTCGATTGTGGGAATGTATTTTTTGAGCAATATACTTGATGGAAAGAACACTAATTTTCCATGTCGATACTTTCTACATTCAACATAACATTCAAGATTTGTGCAAACTTGGTGGGCTGATTGTTGCTGTTATTATTATTCCTTCAAAAAGGGAAGGAATTGGGAGGGTTGCTTCTAGTAGAAGTTTCGCTTGAACTTTTCTTAAGTTCTAAAATTTCATTAGTAAGCATTTTCACTATCTTGGTCAAACTTTTAATGTTTGATGATTCCTTTTCTTTGGCCTTACTAGAAGAAGATTGCGACTTTCTACTAGTGTCCTTGGAGTCCTTTGCTTCATCATCATCAGTAATGAATCTGATAGCACACAAGTCCTTCTCAATGGAAATCACCTCTACAAAATTTAATGTCAGTGTTTCCTTTGTAGCTCTTTTAACAAATTGGGAAATGTTAGCGACCAAGGCAGTTGTATAGTAATCAATAGTGATTGAATCATGTGGTTGCATTCCTTCATTTTCTTGTCTAGATTGTACTTTGATAAAAAAAAATTTGGATGTCTAATCATCTTATGAAGATTATCCATAAGAGCGATAGGCCCTTGGGCCATCCAATCCAAATCCTAATCGTCCATGTCCTCATCTCTATGCTCCTCCTCCTTATCAAAATATGAGGAACCTTCTCCTTCACCGTCTAAACCGTAAAAAATGTCGTCAGAAATAACAATGTCATCCTCATATCCTTTGTTAAGAGGTGGAAGATGATCTAGCGGTACTGTGTCTTCTACAAACTCTACTAAATATTCAAGAGTAGCAAAGACCAAATCTTCCACTGTCGAAACTAATATATTGGTACTAGTTTCTTCTTTCTTATTCAGAAAATGCGGGAGATCCTATGCTCCCATAATTAAACTGATGGCCTTTGTAAACCGACAGATTATAGGTTGAAGTGCCCATATCTATTTGTAGGTAACCTCATAAGTCAATTCTGGGCCAGGCTAAGAAGGTCCTCCTACTTTAGGAATATGAGTTAGAATGGGGCTTGAAATATTTCTACCTTGTCCAGAATATGAATGGTTAGGGTGTGTGGAGTTATCAACCATAAAAAGCTAGATGCCCTCCTTCTAGTGCCAAGATGTTGACAGTGCTAGAAACTGACAACATACAAGGGATCTCCTCGATATAAGGTCCCAATTAGACCTTACACCATTTGGTGTAGAAGTCCAATATTTAATAACACCTGATTTTCGTTTACTTAAATATAAGCCTTGGATTTAATTGTTAGCAAGAGAGAGAAGCGAAAATGTCCTTTAACATTAGCAAGCACGTGTGCCTTATGAGTGTCTAATTGCAGATGTATATAGGTCCTTTCATTGTGGAGGGGAAATAAAGTGAGCCTATAAGAGAAAAATAATAGTACTACCCTAATGGAGACACACATAAAAATATAAATACTCGCCTAACATCAAGCGAAATAGTTCAAATAGATGTGACAATCATTATAAACATTACAACACAATTCCAATAAGTTAAGCACTAAAGTCACCAAAATAGTTCAATTACTCCAGTATAGGTGAAAGCAAACATGAAACACAAAAATTCAAAGAATAGTCTTAGAAACATTCACTATCCATGTGTGAAACTGTACTGGCCTGAAAATGCTTCAATATTAAGCAAAAGTCCCAAGATGTGTAAATAAAATGGACATCACTAGCTCTAATAGTGGAGCGTTAGAGCCACTACTTGCTCCCCAAAAAGTATTAACTATGTCTCTCTAATGCCTTGTGGTAGCAGCCAAGGTTAAAATTACTTTACATGAGAAATGATGATCCTTTTATAACTTGAGGCATTGCTTTTTGCATCGACATGGTTCTTGACTTTCCATATCCTAATGACCTTTGGATTTCTTTTGGACTTCCATGGATCTTTTGTCCATACATGACTCTTGGACTTCTTCTTATTTGTCCTTATAATAATTACAACGTTACATGACGACTTCCACATCATCATATGACGAATACATGGCATGTTGCTATCCTTGATGACTAGGATAATAGTGACTGATGACATGGGCTTTCTTCAATGATGACATGGTTGCCACTTCACCCTCCAAATGTCTTCAATTTTGGAGTCTTTAAGGTTCTTTGATCATCAATATTTCACTATGTTATTTTTTCTTTGAATTCTTCCTTTGTTCATCTTTTCCCAATATTCCTGATGTGTGCTTTCCATGTTGTTTTTGGAGCACTTGTATCTATAATCACTCATGACAAGCAACCATCAACTCGAAAATATCGTATTCTAGCATGTTTTTATGAATTTATTGTGTTAATTCCTTTTCAATGTGCTTAAAAGGGACAAAGAGATATTATGGGCACATTGGTGCACTTCAAAGGGCTGAAGGGGGGGTAAGAGGGAAGGCTTCATAGCTTTTACATGCGCTCAAGATGAGAGACAATCAAGGCAAGGCACATGGCGCACATTTGAATGACGAAGGGGAAGGTCTTGTTGAGAAATCAAGGCTAGTAGAGTTAGTGTTATATTTCTCTTTCTTGATAGTTACTTGTGAATTAATTTGGATTCTTTTAATTCTTTGTTATATTATCTTTCATCAATCAATTACCAAATTATGTGTGTATGAAGATCACAAAAACATGAGACACAAGATGTAGGCACTTTGCCAGGGAAAAACCACTATCTAGGGGAAAACAAAAGAAAAATATATTCCTTCAATAGTTTTCTTAAGATAATCTAAGACTCTTCAACCTAGACACAAACCTCCTCCAACCACCAAGTTAGCCTCTCCTTCCATCAACTTCGACCTAGATCTGCGACCTTGCAGCAACAACGACCCAATAAATCCAGAATTTCAAGCTTCCAGCAACAGGATCTTTGACCCAACAATTTTAGAATTTCGACCCTTCTAGCAGTAAAAATTCGATCCAACGACTGGCCCAGTAACTTCGCATAAGAGAGAGAAAGAGATAGCCCAAAACCATCGACCTTGATCCTTCGAACGCTTTTTCTTCTCTTCTTGGAATTTCACACTTTTTTTGCCTCCTTCACTTGGATATCGGACTTGTGAGAGAGAGGCCTCAAAATGAATTTGAATTGCTTGTATAGGTGAGGTTGAATTTCCCATTTTGAGGTCGAGTTGATCACTTTGAGGCCAACTTGGTGTGGAGGTCTCAAATACCTTATTTGACTCAATAATAAACCTTTTTACATGATTAAAAAGCCCAAGAAGGATATCATAAAGCATACAATGAATCTAATGACTCAATATAAATCTGGGGAGTCCACAATGGGGACTTTGACTGATAAAAGATGACCCAATCATGAAACCCGTGCTTTGATAAGTCATTGTAGCAATAATAATTTTTTTCTTTTTCATTATTTTGATAAGTGCATTACATAATGACTCAAATACATTTATGAAGACTGAACCTAGTTACATTCTTTTACACTCCCTCTTAACTAGGTGGTATTCATAATAACATATACAAGTACAAGGAAGACCTCAAAACATATGAACTATGAAGAGTTTAGGCACCACAATGCCATGGACTAGATTCATGACCAGGGCAATCTATCTAGGTGGGACTAAGATGGACTAAAGATTTTAGCCTCTCTAGGTACCATCAAGATTAGTTTATAACCATCAACCCAGGGATTTAGGTGCATATCCGAGGTCAAATCTCTATGACCAATGGCACCCCCCCTACTTCAGGATCTAGATATAAACACATAGTTCCAACTTGATGTCCTCCCAGGAAATGTGTCTCACACACAAAGCCTCAAAAAAAATATTCCAAACTTTTATCATCATTAACAAGATAAGTAATATCTAGTAAACTAAGCATGTTTCTAATATATTCAAATTTCGTATTAAGAAGAGACTTTATTAGTATATCAACTAATTGATCGTTGAACTTAGTAGTTGAACTTATTGTTGATGTGCTTCGTCCTAGCATGAAACACATGACCTTCAAACATATTGATGTATATTTTATTATCACAATTTATCACAGTAGGACCAAGAGGATTTTTGAACAAATTTTTTAGAAGCTTCCTCAACCATACAACCTCCTTTCCTGCTTCACATGCAACCACATACTCTGCTTCAACACTACTCAAAGCAATAATATCTTGCTTTCTACTAATCTATGAGATCTTGAAAGATCCAAAACTAAAGCATCCACTTGTAGTGCTTCTTCCATCAATCTCACTACCACCCTAATCATAATCTATGAAGTTAATCTCAATATATGATTGGAATCTATCCAGTGATCATGAAGAGGCTCCAACTAAAACTAAGTAAGAATGTTTACATCAAAACATATATCTGACCTAGTATTTACTAGATATATTAGAGAACCCACCAACTTACGATATGAGGTAGGATCTACGAGACGTGAGTCAAATCTCCTCAACTTCTTGAGATTGGTGATCATAGGAGTAGTCATGGGCTTGTATTCCATCACTCCAAATTTCTGCAACAACTTGATGATATACTTTCCTTTCCCTAGATATATCTTCCCAGTCTTCTACCATACTTCCATACCTAGATAATAGTGCATCAATCCCAGATCCTTGATATCTAATTGGACTTCCATCATCTTCATGCATTCTTGTATCCTTTGCTCCACACCTACAATGAATAGATCATCCAAATATAGTATAATAATGATTGACTCATTATCCACAACGTTGATCTAGATATTTGGATCATCACTGCTTTTCATGAACCCAATTCTTAGAAGGTCTGCGTCCATTCTTGCATGTCATTCCCTAGGAGCTTGCTTCAAACCATATAGGGCCTTCTTGAGCCTACAAACATGAGTGTTTTTGCTATTTACTTCAAAGCCTTCAGGTTGTTCAATGTATACTTCCCCAATCAGAAATGTTGTCTTTACATCCATTTGATGGATATTCTATTCCATTATAGCAACCAATGAAACCAAAGATCTAATGGTAGTATACTTGGCGATGGGTGCAAAGGTTTATTCAAAATCTATGTAATATTCCTAGGGATTTTTTTTATAGTAAATAACAAAGCATGCATAGACATAAAAATCACAAAAAACAAACACATAAATCAGTCCATGAATTTGCACCAAAAACTACGTTGCTGATCCATTTTATTAAAAATAAAGAGGGTACAATGTGGTGTTAGGAAGAGTGAACCTGGGCTTTTGCAAGGAAAGCTAGCAGAACCTAAGTGAATAATAATGAGTCCCCCTCAAGTCTGTTGTTGTTCTCTCTTGGCTCTGCGCTAAAATGCCCATAAAATACGATGTTGGCTATGAAGAACTGCTACTAGGGCCTTCTTCAGTGCTAAATGTTTTTAAGGAAATCAACCCCAGGCTCAACACAAAATACCAAAAATAACCCCTGAAGGAATTGGCCGATGGTTGACCTTGGAATTTGACCCTCTTTTCCCTCTATGGCTCTACTACTAGGTAATTCGACCCACCTGCCAATCCTACTGCAAAAATCCCCCAAAATAGGTATAATCTCCAAACAAACACTTCCCCAGACTCCTCCTTAAATTCAAACCCCAAACTCCCTTGACTCCTCAACCTCCAAGCATACCTCCTCCAAGAACTACGAAATTACTATGCTGCTACTACTAAACCTCTCCACAAACTCGTTGTCCCCACTACTAGTACGAACTAGAATAGATGGAACTCCCTCCTTGGGCTGGCACTCGAAGTCCACCGAAGAAAGGGTTGATATTTCTGCTTAGAAACACTCGTGTTCTAAACATAACTTGCAAACTTGGCTTCAGCTCAACCCTGCTATGTCAAAGATGATTTTCTCAAAGATGAATGAATGCCAAAATGAGTGCCTTTCTTTCCTTTTTGTCAAAGTGCCTCCAAAATTCCCATGTGAGCCCAACTCAATTTCCTCCCACTGAACTTTCTCCAATGAGTGCATACTTCTCATGTGGGCTGTGATTCTCTATGGGTGGACCACATGCTTCACTAGAGGTTCGATGTTCCCATTCCAACTCTAATGTTTGGGATTTCTTTAATAAAAAATACACGTGGGGCCTCTAAACCCACATTTCCTAAGTGAAAACATGAATTAAGATAAAAATGGCCAAAATTGATATTTCACTTAACAATAATGCTAAGTGGGAATATAAAATTCCTCTCCACCAAAATGTTTCTTATCCTCGAGAAACTGTAATGAAGGATGTTGAAGTATCTGCTCCCCTTCCCAAGTGGCATTCTCATCTGGTAGGCTCTTCCATCTGATAAAAAACTCCTTGATTACCTTGTTCTACAAGTGCCTCTCCTGGGTGTCCAAAATAGCCTCTTGCTCCAGAACTAAGTGCCCCTCATCATCCACAGGGGGTAGATCTATAGCTATTGTCACCTACTGCCCCAGTGCCTTTTTCAAGCAAGACACATGAAAAATGTTGTGCACTCGATTTCCCGGGGGTAGCTCCAGCTCATATGCTACCTCCCTAACTCTCTGAGTGACGTGGTATGACCCATCGAAGTGAGGTTTGAGATTCTCAGCTCCCTTCTGCTTGAGTGATGACTTCTTGTACAAATGATGCCTCAAGAAGACCAAATCCCCTACCTCAAACTGCCTCTCAACTTTTCCCCTATCTGCATAAAATTTTTGTTGGTTTTGTGCCATCTGCATGTTGTCTTTGAGAGCCCGCAAAATGTCTTGGCTCTCCTATATCAAATCCTTGTCCCTAGGGGGCCTTTTTATATCCAAACATCATGTCAGCAAAAGATAATGCATCGTAACCACACAAGGCTCGGAATGGAGACATACCTATGGACATGGTGTTGTAGCAGTACTCATCCAAGTGAAACCACCATATTGATGCTTGTTGATGGCCCGTCATATAGTTACGCAAGTAACCCTCCAACCATTTGTTAGCTATCTCTATCTGCTTGTCTGTTTGGGGGTGATAACTAGTGCTCGAAGTGAGCTCAATGTCCACCATTCAGAACAACTCCTACCAAAATCCCCCCATGAACTTGTTGTCCTAGTCACTAACAATGGTATTCAGAATTCCATGTAGCCGAAACACCTCCATGAAAAACAATTCAGCCACTGGTGTGGCCAAGTACCAAGATGAGATGGAAAAAAATGTGTAAACTTCATCAACCAGCCCACCACCGCGTAAATCTAGTCCTTTCCCTGTACTGTAGGAAACCTAGTAATGAAGTCCATCGACACACTCTCCCATTTCCCCTCAGGAATAGGAAGAGGTTGTAGCAACTATGTAGGTGTGACTGCTCACCCTTGTTCTTTTGGAATGAGTCACATTCCCTGACATGCCTCAGAATGTCATCCTTAAGGCTCCTCCATGAAAAACACTCTCTGATGGCCCTATATGTCTTTGTGAAGCCTTGGTGCCCTACTAGTGGTGATTCATGGGCAACCTGTAAAATATTCTCCCTCAATTGGGAGTTGGAAACCAAGTAAATTCAGTCTGTTAAGTAAATCACCTCGTTTATCACCACGTATCGATGATTTTCCACTACCCCATCAATGACCTTGCATGACAATCGGTCCTTGGAGTACTCTACCAGTAATTGTGCCCTCCAATATGGGGAAATGCTCATTAGTGAAAGGATAGCCGACCTCCTAGACAACGCATCAGCCACCACGTTGTGCTTCCCTTTGACATACTCAATGACAAAGTCATATGCCTGGAGCTTGCTCACCTACTTCTGTTTCCTCTACTGAAACTTCTACTCTAAGAGAATTCTGAGGTTGTTGTGGTTTGTCTTGACCCTGAACTTGTTCCCCACCAAGTACTGTCTAAACTTGGCTAGCGCATGCATGATGGATAACATCTCCTTGTCATAGATGGAGTACAACCTCTCATGGGGAAGTAGATTCCGGCTCTCAAAGGAAATAGGGTGCCCTCCCTCCATCAAAACAGCTCCTACACCCTCTCAGAATTCATCACACTCCAGCATAAAGGGGTGGGTGAAATATGGAAGTGCCAATACAAGATAACTATTCATGACCTGTTTCAGGCACTCAAAAGCCTCCTGCATCATAGATATCCACTCCAAGGCTGACTTATTCATAAAATTAGTGAGGGGAGCTGCCAACTAAGAGTATCCCTTCATGAACTTCCTGCAGTAAGTGCAAATGCCCTCAAATCCCCTAAACTTTGTCACATTCTAGGGATTTGTCCAATATCAAATGGCCTAGATCTTCTCCTCATGGAACTTCACACCATCCTCCCTAATGATGTGCCCTAGGTAGAGAATATTTGTCAAACCAAACTCACAGTTAGACAATTTTGCATAGAACTACTACTCCTCCAAAATACACAACATTATCTCTAAATGCTGCGAGTGCTCCTCCCAAGTCCAACTATAAGCAAGTTATCATCAAAGAACACTAACAAAAACTTTCGCAGCTATCCACGAAACATGTGGTTCACGTAAGGCTGGAAGGTGGCCAGTGCATTGGTTAGCCCAAAAGGCATAACCAAGAACTCGAAGTGCCCATAATGGCACCTAAAAGTGGTCTTAGGGACATCTTGATCCCTCATCTTGATCTGGTGGTACCCTGAATGCAAGTCAATATTGGAGAATAACTTCACCCCCCTTAGTTCATCCATCAACTCATCTATGCATGGGATGGGGTAACAATTCTTCATGGTATTCTTGTTAAGGGCCCTGTAGTCAATGCACATGCGTAGGGACCCATCCTTCTTCTTCACTAGAACAACTAATGAAGCAAAACGGCTGGAGCTAGGTATAATGCGCCCAAGTGCCAACAACTCATAAATAAATCTCTCTATCTCATCCTGGTATGCCTTGGGATGTTGGTAAGGGGTATTAAACATGGCCTTTACCTCCGACTCCAACTCAATGATATGCTCAAACCCTCGGTCAGGTGGTTGAGCCGATAGTATGTCTCCAAAAACTTCTAGGTACCTGTCCAAAATAGCCTGTATATCTGGGTGCAGTGGCTTGGGTTGACCCTTAGCCTCTTAAACCCTCAAGTCCAAAGTCCACTCAATGTCCCCATGTCTCAGATCAACCTCCATCCTATGGGCTGAAACAATCTGTGGAGGGTAAGAGTGCATACCCCATAGCAAAACTGGTTTTCCATTTGACCCTGTGAACTCCATCCAACTTTCTCCAATCAATAGTGACTCTGCCAAGCGAGTAAAGACATTGAACACCCATCACCACTTCGGTGTCCAACACATCCACTGTGAAGAAGTGATTTGTGACAAAGTAGTTACCCATGGTCACTATCAAAGCTAGAACATAGTGCATGCATTGCATGGTTATGTACCCTGGTACCAAAACCGAAAAACTGTCAAACTCCTCAGTTGTGATACGACTACTTTGGATCATATGTGCATCAATAAAATTGTTGGTAGCCCCACTGTCCACTAAAACTAAGACACACTTCCCCTACACGGTGCCGCTGATCCTCAAAGTCAAAAACTTGGGTACCCCATGTAGAGATGCAAAGAACCATCCTGATGGAGCAAAAGGAGCTCCCCTAGTGGGGGTGGTGGTGGTGGCCCCCTCTCTGTCTACACTACGTTGTCATCTCCCCCCACATCCAAATGTGCATCATCTTCCAAATCACTGTCAGAGAAAAACTCAATGTAGTGGGCCTTGCCCGCTGTGGATCTATGGATTGAAACCCATGGTTCCTGATAGGTAAAACACAACTTCCTCATTTGGAGGTCTCTCCATGTCAACTCATCCAATTGTACATGCCCCTGGTTGGCTCTCGATGGTGGAGACCTAGTGTCTCATCTCCTCTACTAGAAACCCTGTCTAGTGGTAATGGTGCCCTAACCCTTGATAAAGCATCCTGCAAATCTCAGGCCCTCCCCACTGTACCCTGTAAAGTGGTGGGCCTATTGGACCTCACCAACCCCCATAATGACTCTGCTAGCCCCTCTATAAACATGCAGACCCTTTTTGACTCCGATAGATCCGTCACCATCACTGACATCCTCAGAAACTTTGAAATGTAGGCCTCAACGCTCTTAGTTTTCATGACCCTCGTCAAATCCCCAAAGTGCTCCTCCAGATCTTTCCTCTCAAAATGATCCAGCACCCTCCTGGTGAAATCCTTGAAGGCTATCACCCCGACATGTCCCATTGTGGTTAGCCCATGGAACCACCAATAATGGGCTTGACCCTCCAAATGTAGTGTGGAAATTTTTATTGCCTCCCCCTCCATCATCTGATTTAGCTAGAAGTAGACTTCCAACTTCTCTACCCACACTTTGGTTGAGCTCTTAGAAGAGCCATCAAAAGTTGGGAGAAACAAACTCCGCACAATACATTGTAAATCTATCCCCTGTTTGTAGTTTCCCCCACTCTGTCCCTTAGGCCTATTATTGCCCTTCAGCTGGCAAAATTCCCTAAAGGTAATGACTTCCCTAAACTCGGTTCCATAAGACTTATACTCCAAGAAATAGTCCCCCATAGGAAACTCCTCCTGCCTTTGCTACCCACCAACTCCAGATGTCAAGAACGTGGGAATAGTGGATCTAGGTGGTGTGTTGGGAATAAGAGGCATGTTGGGGTTGAGGGATATGTGGTGTTGTGAAGTACTTGAGCCTTCACCTAGTTGGAATTCACCTTGAGTTCCCTTACCCTTGTTGTTGCTACAATTCTATTGCCTTAGTTCCTCAATACCCTTAGACAGGTCCTGTACTGCCTTTAGCAGATATTGAACAAACTCCTCCTCCTTACTCCTATCTCCCTCATTCTCTACCATGTTTGTTTCCACAACCTTCGGTTTAGTTATCACGTGATCTAGAGTAATCTGCCACTGCCTTTCTCTACTCCTATACCTCTGTCTCCGGTAAGTCACATTTTGCCTATCCTCTAGTGTCATAGACCGTGCTGCTCCCACAGGCTGAACCAAGTCTCTGAGCTCTGATACCACTGTAATATTCCTAGGGATTTTTTACAATAAATAAAAAATCTTGCATAGACATAAAATTCACGAAAAGCAAACACATAAATCAGTCCATGAATTTGGACCAAAAACTGTGCTGCTAAGCCATTTTATTAAAAATAAAGAGGGTACAATGTGGCGCTAGGAAGAGTGCACCTAGGCTTGCCCAAGGCAAGCTAGCAGATCTCAAGGAAAGCTAATGGATCCCAAGTGAATAATAATAAGTCCCCCTTAATTATGCTACATCTCTCTCTTAGCTCTACAATGAACTGCCAAGAAAATACACTACTAGATGTGAAGAATTGTTGCTAGGGCCCCCTTTGATGCTTAGACAATTATGGGAAATTAACCCTAGGCTCTCCACCAAATACCCAGAATAACCCATGAAGGAATTGGCCAATGGTTGACCTTGGAATTTCAGCCATGTTTTCCCTTTATGGATCTTCTGTTGGGTAATTCAACCCACTTGTCAATCGTACTATAAAAATCCCCCAAAATAGCTAAAATCTTCAAACAAACACTTCCCTGGACTCCTCCTCAAATTCTAGCCCCAAAGTCCCTTGACTCCTCAACCTCCAAGCATACCTCTTCCAAGAACTATGCAATCCTTGCGCTGCCGCTGCTGAACCTATCCACAAACTTACTCTTCCCACTGTTGGTACGAATTGGAATAGATGTAACTCCCTCCTTGGGTTGGCACTCGAAGTCCACTGAAGCAAGGGTTGAGATTTCCGCTTAGAAACACTCGTGTGCTAAAAAACACTTGTAGACTTGGCTTTAACCCAAGCGTGTTATGCCAAAGACAATTTTCTCAAAGATGAATGAATGCCAAAATGAGTGCCTTTCCTTCCTTTTTGTCAAAGTTCCTCCAAAATGCTCGTGTGGGCCTAGCTCGATTCCTCCCACCGAACTTGCTCCAATGAGTGCATACTTCTCATGTGGGCCATTATTCTCTATGGGTGCCCCCCACACTCCACAAGAGGTAACTTGGATGTTCCCCTTCCAACTCTAATGTTTGGGCATGCTTTAATAAAAAATACACATGGGACCTCTAAGCCCACATTTCTTAAGTGAAAACATGAATTAAGAAAAAAATGGCCAAAATTGATATTTCACTTAGCAATAATGCTAAGTGGGAATATCACAGTGCCTTCCTTTTGAGAGAAACCCCTTACAACAAATCTAGATTTGTAGTTGTCTATACTTCCATCACAATGTGCTTGATCTTGTAGACCCATTTGGAGGTGACAGCCAATTTGCCACTAGGTCTAGGAATGATTTCCAAACCCCATTCTTCATGATGGATTGACATTCTTCCTGCTTTGCCTTCTTCCATACTTATTGATGAACAACTTCTTTAGATGTAGATGGGTCATCTTCAATCAATTTTGTCATATATGCAACATTTCCAGAATATCTTTTCGGCCTTTTGCTTTCTCTAAAGGTTCCTTTCATAGCTCCATGTCCTTCAGTATCTTCAAGAGTAGCTTTTAACCAATTTGGCTTCTTCCTGGTGTTTGGTATGATCACAGGCGGAATAGGCTCACTTGGTCCTTATTCTTTATAGAGGGATTGTTGTGGTGTACTTATTCTTCTTCGAATATTGGTATATCTTCTTCATTGTAATTAATAGGGATATATTTGGATCTTAATCGTAACCAATAGGGATATCTTTGGATATATATTGGGGATGCCATGAACCAGTTCATTAAGAGTGGGAATGACCTTGTAGTGTAGATGACCATATCTTTTATGCCATACCTCAATGGGATTGATTTCCATATGAACTAAAGTTTGAGGAGATGGTGTTATGACTCTATATAAGCTTCCTTCACGAACTCCAATAAACCTAGATTTATAAATACTTGAATCTTTGCCTTAAACCAAAACCTCTCCATCAACAAAATAAACTCTATCCCCTTTATCTTCTAAGCAAGAAATTGAAAGAAAATTATTTTTCAAAAAACTTGAACATAAAGTATATTTTTTAGATTTAGCTTAGCTCCAGTCTCTAACATCAAAGATGTTGATCCCAAGCCTATAACAACATAGATTTTGTTGTCTCCCAATTCCACTGCATGAGAAGATGGTTCCCTTGATAGAGTGTGAAGTTGTTTACTCACCCCTGTCATATGCTATGTCATATGCCTTGTTTACTCACCATTGTCAATAATCCATGCATTATCATCATTAAGTGAACCTGTAAGTGCAGTTAGGAACCCTTGACTTTTGACCTTGTTGAATAAATAGTAGAATATCTTCTTGATCCAACTTCCTGTAGTATTGAGTCCCATTCTCATATAACTTATCATAGAGGGAGTAACCATTTCCTTCTAGCCCATAGAGTGATATTCAATCTTCCTTGGCCTTAGCTCTGAAACCATGTTGAGAAATCAATGCTAGTAAAGTTAGGATTAGATTTCTCTTTCTTGATAGTTACTTGTGAATTAAGTGGGCTTCTTTTACTTCTTTGTTATATCATCATTCATAAAGAAATTACCAAATTATGTGTGTATGAAGATCACAAAAACACGAGACACAAGATGCATGCACTCTTCCAGGGAAAAACCCCTATCTAGGGGAAAACCTAGTCAAAATCTCTTCCTTCAATAGTTTTCTTGAGATAATAAAAGACTCTTGAACCTAGACACAAACCTCCTCCAACCACCAATTCAGCCTCTCCTTCCAGCAACTTCGACCTAGATCTTCAACCTTGCAGTAAAAACACTTCGACCTAGCAAATCTAGAATTTTGACCTTTTAGTAGCAGAATCTTCGACCTTGCACTTTCAAAATTTGGACCCTTCCGACAATAAAACTTTGATGCAACAACTAGACCAGTAACTTCGCATAAGAGAGAGAAAGAGATAGCCCAAAACCTTCGACCTTGATCCTTCGAACACTTCGTCTTCTCTTCTTGGAATTTCAAACTTTTTCTGCCTCCTTCACTTGGATATTAAACTTGTGAGAGATATGTCTCCAAATGAATTTGAATTCCTTGCATATATAGAATTTAGGTGAGGTCGAATTGCTTAGTTTGAGGCTGACTTGGTGTGGAGGTGTAAAATACCTTATTTGACACAATAATAAACCTTTTTACATGATTCAAAATCCCAAGAAGGGTCTCATAAAATGTACAATGACTCTAATGACTCAATATGAATCCTAAGAGTTCACATGGGGACTTCGACTAATAAAAGATGACCCAAGCATGAAACCCATGCTTTAATAAGTCATTGCAGCAATAATACGAATTTTCTTTTTCATTCTTTTGATAGGTACATTACATAATGACTTAAATACATTTATGAAGACCAAACCTAGTTACATTCTTCAATAGGTCTCAGTCTTCCCAAGTGTGATATTCACTCAAGGGAGAGAGGGAGGGCACAAGGCGCACTCCTGAAGGCTGAAGTGAAAGGCTTCAGGCCTTCAAGGTGTGCTCATGTGCTTAAGAGACCCAGGAGGGCACATGGCACACTCCCGAAGGCTGGAGGACTATGCTTTGTGCCTTCGAAGTGTGTTCATGCACTCAAAGGGTCCAGGAGGGCACATGGTGCATTATGGAAGGTTGAAGGGTTGAGATTTGGGCGTTCAGAGTGCACTCATGTGCTCAAAGAGGATGCATTCCTTCAGGATGGAGTGTGCTCAAGGAGGACTTGGCCTATTTGAAGGGAAAAGTTTGAAACACGAAAGGGGAAAAGGGCTTGAGGAGTGTGCTTTGTGATCTGGGAGGGAACAAGGGACACTTCTAAATAATTAAGGATCCCTAATCAAGGCTTTAGAGTGTGCTCATACGCTTTTGGCCTCAATGGGTTTTCTTTGAAACTAAAATTTGTCTAAGTTTGGGAGATATGGAAAGGGGTGAACATGATGAATTTGGACATAAAACCATGTGCAACACATACAAAATCATTAAGAAAAATTATACAAGCTTTAACAATGATAAATATACATCAAAACTTCACTTTACATGCATTCCCCAAGTACAACATATGACGTGTGTTCGGCTAGAACCAAAACGTTCCGTTTTACAACAACAAGGATGTTGCGACCATGAAATTCACCCTAGGCATTCTACTCAATGTGACAACACTTGAGAAAAATTAAGAACACTTAAAACATATATAATAACATGAAATGACACTTGACGACCAAGGCGATACTTGATACTACAATGAAGAATGCTCCAAAATTTAAATGTAGTCAATTTTTTGGAGGGTGTTGTAGCATCGAAAACACTTGGATAAGAACTTTCCTTCATAATTTTGTTTGACAACACATGAATTCATGAAGAAAATCATGATATTCCTATAAATCATAGAACAAATAATCAAATACAAGATATTTTCTCCCAAAGAACTGAAGTAAAAAAATTAATTAATTACTAGTTCTTTCAAATAGAAGAAAGCCTAGATAATAATCCACTTTTTTTGGAGACCGACATGCAATTAATAATTTAATAAGTTTTTAATGTTGTTCGCAATATCAATTATCATTGGAAGACATTTTCCACATACTAGTAGAGTAGTAAAGTGTAAGATTACAAATAATTGATTGACTATAAGGAACAAGATACATGAAATAAGTATGAGTGGAAAAAACATTTTTTTCCAGTCACATGCATGTATCACATAATATAAATGAAGTTTTTTAACATAGAATTTACAAGCTACTTAGTATATTAAACCATTGGAAAAAAAAATCAATGTAATTGTTACTCATCTAGATATATGGGTAACCCCAAGATAATTTTTTTCTCTTATGTTGTATCTTTCTAGATAACAACCCTACCATTATCCAAAGATAGCAAACCTCATATACCTCTCATACATGATACAGTGAGTGCATTCGTTACTATATCCCACTCATCCAATGAAGGTGGGTCATCTATTGTGAGTAACATTAACCATTTTTTGCATTCAACAACTTTCATTTAATGTTTAAGGTATTCTAGTATGAAGCACGAGTTGAAATTGGATCCTGGATCATTAAGAGTTGTGTATTTGTTTCCTTACTTCAACTTGGTGGTTATCATATGTCCCTAGTCCTGTATGAACTTCCTTAGAGTATTTTATTTCGTTGTATAGAATGTGCACAAATATGAGGATCTGATGGTGGTAGTGCTCCATGTTATTCATTCTTAATTCTTGTCATCATTACCAATGTTTGTTATCCCATATTTTGATTGGTTGTTGTTAGTCACTCGTATTAGTTCATTGTTTTCCCTATCTAATGAGAATATGGGGATGAATATATGTAAGGTTGATGCAACTATAAGAAAATAAAGAGCATGAGCCAAAGATTAAAATGTAAAAGAATGACAAGGGATGTCATTAGAGAAATTTTGAGGTTAAAAATGAATGGGCCTCAAAACAAAAATGTACAACCAAAATCAACCTTATAAGGACCAATAGGATTCTGGATGATGATGTCAACTATGGGGGATGATTCACCATTTTTGGAGTTAAAAAATAAAAAGATTAAAAAATATAAAGCCTACTTTTTGAACTCATATTTTCAACTTATTTCCCTGTGGTTTTACTCAAATTTCGAGTGAGAGCACTCGTTGGATACAAAATTTAATTCCTCATCGAAGGAGTACCCATGTTTTCATATTTTTGATTGGCCCCCCTACACGAAAAATGAGAAATACATGAAACCACGTGATTGCAATCACATTTTTCATGTATTTCTCATTTTTTGGGTAGTGGGATCCATCAAAAGTATGGAACATCAGTACTCCTTTGATGATGAATAATATTGTGCATCCAACAAGTACTTTCACTCGAAATTTGAGTAAAAATGCAGGGAGATAAGTTGAAAATACGAGATGAAAAAGTAGTTTTTTTTCCCTATAAAATTTGATAATGTAATCTAATCTTATTTTATTATTTCCACTATTATTTTATAATGTTCCTTAGGAGGCCTATTTAGACCTCAAAATTTCTCTAATGAAAGCAAATAAAATAAAATGTTAGCTTGAGCTCTACCCCTCTTAGATATGCACTCATCCTCAAGGGTATCCACACATATCATGCCTATGAAAGTAAAAGTAACTCTTAGTAAACATCCCAACTCTGACGAAGTGATAAGATTCCATAACTAAAGGGGGTTTCTATGACTATTATTACTTGAAAAATACATAAATATTGTTAAGCAAGTTATATAAAAAGCATGAAAGAAAAATCCAAGTATTGGGGCTTAGAAAAAAAAGGTGAGGGAATGTACTAAAGTATCCAAGAACTCCCTTTGCAAAGGTGATCATGGAAAACAATTTTCCATAACCTAGTACATGATTATGATACCTTTCATGATGTAATCCCAAGAAATAACACCTATCACTTACACCTATCATTTGAAAGGTTTGGCCAAGGAATTATCCTCACCTTAGGGTTGGAAGAACCTAATAAGGTCATATGATAACCCTCCCATACCTAGGTGAGGTAACTTGTAAACACTCATAAGCTAGTAGGACATTTTAAGATGATACTTGTGTGAAGTAATTTGATGGATTTAAAAATGAATATGACCAGCCTTGGTGCTTTTATTGTCCTTATAACTATAATGTTAATCTCATTTTATTAGTTGAATATGTGCTGGATGATTCTTATAGATGCATCCAGGATCCATTGTGGGATAAGTGATGCTTCACCAACACATTGTAGGGCATATCAAACCATTCCATGATGAAACAGGGCACTTGATGAAGGATGTTTGAGCCTTGCTTATAAGAATAGGTTTTTATTGTGATTTCACATTAAGTATGTGACCCTTCTTCCATAGGTACTCTGATACTGAGTATTGGAGATAGAATATTGAATTGAGCGATGGTGCACCCCTAAGATAACTACACCCCCCTCGGTTGACATTGTAATTACTTTTTGATGTACATTGCACTTTGTTAATGGTGATTGATTGTGTTGATCACGTGTATCCCCTTTAGAGGGGTGGATGCACCCTTTACCTTGATAACATCATGCTATTCCTTGAGGAGATCATCCTAGTTCTTCATTTAGTGATAACGCGAGTCTTATTTGAGGATGATGTAGAGTTTGGAGGGACATTTTGGTGATATGCCACTTCATTTGGATGGAGATCCATGACTTAGGGGATAAGACATGTCCCTTAAATTGTTCCTTACACCTTGTCATAGAGAGACATGTCATTTTTATGATGAAATCACCTTTAGAAGACATTAGACTCACATGTGTCGGCTAATTTATCCTTAATTTTATTATTTCATTGATTTGGCTATCTTTGTGGGTCGGCTTATGACATATCCACCTTGTATCATAGATTTAATTATATTTTAGGGATTTTTAGTCTCTTTTAGGGAAAATTACCCTCATATAAATAGAGGGGAATTAGTTTCCATTGGATCATTGTCACACTTGGATTATTACTCTTGTTCATTAGTGATCTCTTCTCTCTAGTGCACAATGGAGGAATATTAGAGAAAATTTTTCTTGGGTGGATATTGGATATGATGTGATCTTTGTTCATGGATGCTTAAGGTGCATCTTGGACGTAGCATGGTGAAGTAAGTTATTTTATTGCATTATCTTCGTTATATGTTCCATTGGATGTATATTCTTGTTCTAAGTTAGTTTATTTTGTATTTGTTTCATTATCCCTTGAGCTAAGCCCTTTCTCCAAGTATTTGAGGAATAAAGGTAGTATTTTATTTCCCTTAATTATCCAAAAAATTGAGAACCTAAATTGCAAACCCTAGGGCAAGTTAGTATTTATCCTAGACACCATTTTCCCTAGATTGATAAGGCACTAGTCTTTATCGTGTGTGGCATTATATTTAAAACCCTAATTAATTCATATATATATTTTTTTCATGGTAAATTAGGGTTAACAATTAGCAAAATATCGTGTTATTAACACTTAAATACTTGTTGATGTATGCCTTAGGGTTAGAATTTTTTTAAAAGTGCATTAGAGAAGCTAATTCAAATTTTTTCATGCATTTTTCAGTGATTTTCTAGGGATGATGTCATACTTTATTGGTTATTATATGATATTTTAACTATCAAAATTTGTTGTAAAATTGTTCTTAGCTTGCTCTTAAATGCATCCTTCACTCCATGTAATTTTTATACAATTTTAATGGCTAAATTTGTTGTTGTTATAAGCTTTAGGTTTGCTGCACTTTATTGCCATAAAACCCTAATTTATAGTAGCCATTGGGTTTTTCTTGATTTGGTGTGTTTGGGTAACATATTTGAGATTCCTTAGGGTAAACCTTGTATTTAGATTTACCCAT
Organism: Pinus taeda; assembly: GCA_000404065.3. Lineage (NCBI taxonomy): Eukaryota > Viridiplantae > Streptophyta > Pinopsida > Pinales > Pinaceae > Pinus > Pinus taeda. The sequence continues at coordinate 235,029 of APFE030336810.1, forward strand.
AGGTCCTTTGAAACCAAATTTTCAATTTATTATTTTGTCCACTACAAACCCTAATTTAACAATACCCTAATTTAATGGACATTTCTATTATTATAGAAACCTTAGGGGGCACCTAGCTTAATATACGTGGGTTATTTGATCCCTAAGTCCTATCAAGGAAGCATATCTTGTGTTGGATTGTGTCCTTCACTAAATAGGGGAGTATTTATTGAGGTGTGCTTCAAATTGTTTAGGTCAGCAAGTGAGGCTTTGCAATAGGTACTAGATTTTGTTGTAACAAGACCAATATAACTAAATGTATAGTTAAATGTTTATAGTTGCAAAAATTAGCATGATTTTAAACAATAAACTATAATTTCATGTTTTTTATAATAATGGGCCACAAAATCTACCAAGGGAAATATAAAGAGCTAACTTTGCAACAAGTATACCCACACTCTATCAGTGGTCACTATGTTATCACTAAGGGAAAACCTTGGTTGTAGGGAAAAACCCTAAGGTAACCTCAAAACCTCTTTTAGGTTGAAGCTGGCCCTTCAGCTCAAAGAGGGATCTCTATGTAAAACTCAACTACCCTATGGTCACTGTACTAGAAGGTTTTGTGCAATTGAGTTCAGGTGGCTAGATTTAGGCCTAGGGATAAATTGGTTGCGTGATATTCAAAACCAGGGCATGGAGTCCAGCTATTAAACAAATGAGATCACAAATCCAATGAGAAGGTTGTACAAAGCATGAATGTGACAAATCATTTAACTTGTTGGGGGATTTGGAAGAAAGAGGACTGAAGGAAGACACAATTTATAGACGATTATAATAACAAATATTAATGACTGATAATTTAAGAGAGGAGCATCAAAGAAATCCAATCTCATAAACTAACATTCTCGAACAATGAAGAAGACAATTATATAATAGAGAAATATTGACAGGGAGAAGTAACACATGGATTTCCTACTAACTGCTCATTAAACACTGTGAATATACTCAAGATTTGCTCAAATATATTTGGACTACAAGTGTTTTTCCAATAAAATCGAACCTCATTTCTATATTCATAAACTTTTTATATAGTGCTTTACAAACATTTTTCAAAATAATAGTCATCACATAATTACTGAAACTGAGATATTTAAATATCTTTCAACTTCGTGTATGCAAAGATAAACTTAAAAATATTATGTCTTTCCTAGAATTACTGTAGGAAAATATGCTTCTATTTAGGAAAAAATAATATTTTGTCAACTACGTCCCTTGAAAGTAGAACAGGTACCTAAACTATAGTTTAACATCTCTGCTAGCACAACAGGTCCCTCTGCAACGATCCATCAAAACTTCTCCTTCGTCCTTCTTCAGTTATGTTGGAAAATTTTTAGCCTTTAAATATGGAAATTGGTTCATTAATGTTGATGCTCTACCTTTGAATCTGGAATGGTTGGAGTTGTTTTCACAAAAACTTGTTAGTTTTCCATTCAAACTACCAACCCCTCTTTCCCTTCGATTCAACGGTTGCCGACTCATATGCCTTCAACTCTTTGTATGGTCTCATCAGAGAAGTTTCCAGCTTATCACTTCACCAATACTCCTCAGCCCCTTACGCTTTGCTCATTTGGAATTTATTTTGTTATATGATTGGGCTAATGACTATCGACTTAATTCCATATCAAATCCCCTTTATAATGTAACTTAACGTCAGGTTCTGATTTTTTCCTGGCTCCTTTTGCTTTAGCCCTTCCCACATTTCTTCACCATAGGACTGAGGGTTGTGACCTACCGCCTAGCCTTGAGGTTTTAGGGCATTATGTTCAGTGTCGGGGCCTATTTTTCCTTTGTTAAGTTCTTAACACCTTAGTTTATTTAAATTCCTCTCGACCATGTGCCAACCTAAATAACGCAGCCCCTCTCATCAAAACTTTCTAATCAAGAGATTTACTTTAGAGCTGTGATATTTCTCAACCTCCGATATGCGATCTCCGATATGACATCATCAATCCATGTGGAACCTCATGAGTGGTGACACACGTCACCCATATTTTCCCCCTTAGGACCCCTCAAAACACCAAAACTTCCTGCCATGTGTCCTTTCGTATCACCACATCATGTTGACATCAAATGCCACTATACCTTTATTATAACCAATCATATGCTGCCACACATCCTTCTAGAGGAGAGAGAAAGGGACCGTCCACCTTTGGTTTTGCGATGAAATCCTTTGTTAACTTGTATCAACATTCCTCGGTGGTTTGAAAATGATCAGCATTCCCCGACTATTCTAACACTATCGACACATTTTCATATCACAACATTCTCATATTTTTTGATTCGTCGATCGCAAATATGCTCTAAATCGCTGATATGAAATCATTGATGTGCGATAATCAATGTGCCAATGTGCGATTGATGATATGCCCTGGACCTCCCATATGCGATCACTGATCTACTCTGGACCTCCATTATTCCTTCCTTTCAAAGGCTTCAAACCCTTAAACTTCAATAGATCATATCTTTTGATCCAGGAGTCCTTTTTTGGACTTCCACGTATCGTTGGAAAGCTTGTTCAGAGCACATTCAAATGGAGAGGGTCTGATGTAGGCTTTGAGTCCTTCTATTTCTTGGAATATGAATTCAAACTTCTATGCTTATTTACTCAGATTTCCAAAAATGTTGACAAGACTGCTATCAAGATATTTTCACAATTTTAAATAATGACACTACAACTGTTAGCATTTTCCAAAACATATTTAAAAATGCGAAATTTTTATTGTGATAACAGCTGGCTCCAAGTGGATGTTATCGATCAATGATAGTAGCAAGAACCCCCCATAGACCAGTTGCCTCATCCATTCTCAAAACCAAGGGGTGGAAATATAACTTATTGCTTTTGTTGAAATGAAACTTCAAAAGAAATATCCGGAAATGGAAAAATATCAGGTAAATATTAACCTTCTAAAGCTTCAATCCTGATTTCAATATCATTGGCAAACTATTATAAAAATAAAATTTTATATTTCGAGCTACATTTGCATGACTTTAAATAAGAATGCAAAAATGTAGAAAAGTTTTCGTCCACTTCATCATCAGTATACACATCATTCCATTCTTTAAAACCTTGAATTGAAATAGGGTCTACTACAAATTCTTATTTCTCCATCCATGTTTCCAAAAAGATGAGCCAAAAAGCTGAAAAAGATCTTATAAATTCTGCAAGTAAACCTTCAACCCAACTTCTATACTTTCCTTGGAATGAATCATAAAAATGTCTGATAAAGACATCTTCATATTTGACTGTAAGAAGATCAGTGAAGTCATGAAAATTTGAAATATGTTTAAAAGTCAAGCTCAAATCCTCTCCACTAAATTTTGGACCATTCGTTAAAAAATATTCATCCTTGGGTAAAGGATTAGGAAAACCAGGAATAACTGTAAAATCTAAACTTGCATACCTTGAAACAATAATAACAACGTTTGAATTCTTCATTGGCCTAGTATATTAAACATTGAATAATTTGAGCTAAGAATCGTTCTGACATTCCCCAGTGGTTTTAACACTATCGAAATTCCCCAGTGGTTTTAACGTTACCGACACATTTACATATCGCAACATTCTCCGATTTGTCAATTTGTTGATTCACCGATGATCGATCCTCGATATGCTATAGGCTATAGATTGCTGATATGTTATAGACTGTCGATATGTGATCGTCGATGTGCGATCACCGATGTGCCGATGTGTGATCACCGATATGCCCTAGACCTCCGATATGCAATCACTGATCTTCTTTGGACCTACGATATTCCTTCCTTTCAAAGGCTTCAAACCCTTAAACTTCAACATGCCATATATTTTGATCTAGGAGTCCATTTTTGGACTTCCACATATCATTGGAAATCTTGTTCAGAGCACTTTCCAATGGAGAGGGTCCGATGTAGGCTTTGATTCCTTTTTTTGCTTGGAATATGGTTGAAAAATTCTATTCTCATCTTAGATTTCCAAAAAATGTTGACAACCCTGCTATCAAGAAATTTTCCCTATTTATTACAACTTTAAATACTAACACTGCAATTGTCAGCATTTTCCAAAAAAAAAATTAAAATGTGAAATGTTTATTGTGATAACACACTACACGTGTTAAGTAGATGGTACAAACATCAAACATGTATAAAAAAAGGGAAAAAAATGAGTTAATTAAAATACCAAGCACTTAATAGTTACAAGGTATGTTATAATAGATACATCAGATAGGTAGAAAATGGGGAAGATAGGTATAGAATGCTAGGTCCCTATACTACTAGTGTAACCACTAATTGTTATTAGTGCAACCCCTTTATTATATTGTTGTGCCCATGTAGTCACCATATTATTATTATTGTGCCCTTGCATTATTATTGTTATGTCAGCTCTGATTATATTATGACCCCTTAGACTCCTATATATAGAAAGGAGGTCTTGTCATTTGTATCATCCAAGAATTGTTCATTTGTGTAATGTAAAGGAGTTTTCCCCACTCGAAGAGGCTGAATTCTAAGGCATTGATCTATCTCTTCTATCTTTTTGTGAGATGGTTTCCTAACATTTGGTATCAGAGCTTTGGATTCTAGGGTTTCACTGCTCCAAATAGGGCATCATGTTATTTTTGCTATAAATTTGTTTCTGTGACATTTAAGAAGCTAACAAAGAAACCCATTGAGAAGAAATCACGCTGAATATTGCGTTCGTATTTCGGATCTTGTATCTCTATATTTTCCAATATATGATCTGCGGAAGTTAGGGTTTTTGCAAGCTCCAGAATTTCATCTAAAACAGGTCATCGTGGAATTTTCGCTATAAATTTTTTGCTACGAAGTTTTAGAAGCTAAAGAAAAAAACCATTTGAGAAGAAATTGGTCTGAACCTCGAGCTGAATTTCAAATCTTTTCTCGCTATATTTTCGGATATATGATTTGAGGAAGTTAGGCTTTTTGCATACTCCCGAATTACATCCTAAATAGGTGGCCTTGGGAAAATCGTCATAACGTTCTCTCTAAGCATCAGATTAAAATGTTGTAAGAAGTTACAGAAAGAGGACAGACTGTATTTTGTTTGGGTATAATTTTCAGAACCTAAGGTTGAAAAAGTGACACGTGGCATATCGTACAAGTTCACTCGACTGAACTAGTCTATAATTAGGTCATCGTGGGATATTGGGAATAAATATTTCTCCGAGAATCCAATTGTTGAGTATGGAGCATGATTGTTTAGAGGTCTTTGTTTCAACCGGATGTATACCCCAGGAATTTTGTACGCCCCTCCACGCGGGGGGGTGCAGGGGGGATTTGGCCCCCCCACGGGGGTTTGGGGGGGCCGATCCCCCCTGGCTGGGGGGTCCGGGGGCCAGCGGTCCCCTGGTGGGGGTTTCGGGGGCAACACCCCCGAAGCTAAAAACAGATATAAAATTGCCTTGTAAAAGTATAGTAATTTCTAGTCAATCTGGGCCGTTCATTAGGCAGATGATCTGATGGTAGAACTTATGTTTAGTTTAGGGTTTTTGGCCCTAGATGGCAACCCCTCTCTTTGTATGAGGGCATTTTATTTGAGGCTGTGTAATAGATGTATATTCTCTGAGTGAGAAGCAGAAAGGTGAGACTGTGAGAGAAAATAGAGGATATTACAGTGGATCTGCTGTAGGTTGTGTCTATTCATTTTGCTGGTTAATAGAAAGGAAGGACTGGCTGTTTGGGGTGGACGTAGCCCAAATTGGGTGAACCATGTATATTTGTGTCTCTCTTGTTTTATGTGTTTTCTGTGTTTATAGTTCTGCAATATTTTATGTGTTCCATTGCTCCATAATATATAATTTTCTAACACCAATTGCGATCAGACTTGCAGAGTTAGAAAGAGGACTCAAAGGGCTACTACAAACTGTAACTTCAGAACTTAAAAATAAGAAATTACAGAGTTACAATCGTTTCAAGATCGAGCTCCTAAAATCAAGAAAAAGGGAGAGGAGGAAGTTTTATGGTAAGGATCTGGTAAACTAGATACTACAGATGGAGAAATATTTTGATCTACATGGTGTACCACTATTACAAAAAGGTATGTATTGCATCTAATTATTTAGAACCGAATCAATTTTTATGGTATAAAGGGCTTTGTTCTCGTAAACCACTTGTTACATGGTCAATTTTCACTGAGGAAATGACTAGCACATTATGAGGATACAAAGAGAAACACCTTCTTTAGCCAATTGATAAATCTCAAACAAAAGGGTTCAATGGCAGAGCACATTGAGGACTTTCAAAAAGTGAATATAAGGGTAAATGATATTCCAGAGAAGCAAATGATTGATTTCTTCACAGGGACTTTAAAGGATAACATTCAACATGAGGTTTATCTTTGGGAACCTGATTCATTGGAGAAGGCATTCAGGTTGGCAAGAAAAATTGAAAGAGAAATTATGGAAACAAGGAAGCCCACCACTCACAACTATAAATATGGAAGTGTTTTTTCTCCTAGCCTTCCACAACCTTCAAGGTTTACACCACAACAATTTGAAGAAAAAGGATAAAGAGGGTTTTGCTACATTTGTGATAGAAAATACACTAAAGGTCATAAGTGTGCTGAGAAGAAATTATTTTACATAGATTGTGAAGAGGAGGAAGAAAATGATCAAGAAACATCAAAAGAAGAGGATATACACTAGGAACCAACCCTAGATAAAGAAGAAATGAATCCAACCATATCTTGTAAAGCATTGTCAAGAATTACCTCTCCTCAAACTCTCAAGATAGAAGGACATATCAAGAAGAAAAAGGTTCAAGAAGTGAAAGATCACATCGAGAAAGAAGAAATGAATCCAACCATATCTTGTAATGTATTGGCCGAGATCACCACTCCTCAAACTATCAAGATAGAAGGACATATCAAGAAGAAAAAGGTAACAGTGTTGATTGATTCAGGCAGTACCCATAATTTTGTTCATTTTAAGATAGCCAAGGAATTGAATTGCTTCCTATACGCAACACCAAAGTGTCAAGTGATGGTTGCAAGTGGAGGAACCATAAATTGCTTTGGAAAGTGCCATAATATCAAGCTATCCATGGGAGAAT